>PVIA01006639.1:0-94639 GCA_004024845.1 Tonatia bakeri | reverse complement strand
CCAGTTTTCTTCCCCTCACTATTGGTTCCCTGTGCGTTTTCCTTCATTTCTCTTATCGTAGCCTGCATTTGTTCATCTAATTTATGTCCAAAGTCAACCAATTCTGTGAGCTTCCTGATCAACAGTGCTTTGAACTGTGCATCTGGTAATTCAGCAATTTCTTGGTCACTTAAAAAAATTGGTTCTGGGGCTTTCAAATCTGTTTGAGCCATCTTTTTAATTTTCCTTTGGTTCGGATGCGGCTGTTTCGTAAGGGCGGCGGAGCCTTAGGTGTTCATGGGGCGGGGCACCCCAGTCGCTGGGTTGTGAGTTGTATGTGGGGGCGGGGTCTGAGAGGGAACAATGGCGCCTGCTCCGCTCTCTCTAGGACTTCCGTTCCCTCCACTGCCTCCCCCAAGCAAACTGGGCCCTTGCTGTGCTGGCTCCCGGGCGGTGGGCTGGTGCACTTTCTCGGACTCTGTGGGTTTCCCCGAGAAGTCTCCTGTGAGGCTGAGAGAGTCTCCCGGCCTCAGTTCCCAGACGGGGCTCTTAAGCTTTGAAACGTGGCGGCGCTGCCCGTTTTCATTTAGTTTGTGCGCAAACGTGTGGCTGCGGACAGCCAGCTGCCCTGTGCCCCTCACTGGGTCTGCTAGTCACCTCCGCGCTTCCGCGCCCAGCGTCCGCCACCGGTCCGTCCGCTGCCGCTGCCGTCTGCACCCTGCATGCCCGCCAGCCAGCGCCTCTTCCCGCCGGGACCCCTCGACCCCACTTCGCAGGCCTTCCGACTCCGCCGCACCTTACCGGTCTGGATGTACTGGAGCCCGACTTCTGTTCAATTAATTTCTCTCTGTTCTGGTTGTTAATTGTTTCTCAATCTTTGTTGTCTTCAGTCTTGGTTGCGCGAGGAAGCACAATGCGACTGCCTATGCCTCCATCTTGGTCGGAACTCCATTTGTTTTTATTTTTTTGATTATTGTTGTTCAAGTACCGTTGTCTCAATTTTCACCCCACCATGGTCCCCCCTGCCCCCCACCTCAGTTCTGGTTCCTTTTTGATGAACAATTATTCTCTTAACTTGTCTCTGTCATCTCATACCTTATTATGAGCAGCAAAAACAAACCAGGCAGCACCTTTAATAATTTGCTTGGATATTTCCTTAGCTAGATAACCGTGTTCATTATTTACAAGTTCAGTTTTCCATGTAACTGCAGGAGATAATCTAATTAAGTGTTCTGCCACTACATCACCAGGCTCTCCCTTCCATCGTTTTCCAATGACACGTTCCTCATTTCCTTCTGAGCTGTCACTAGCAGTGCCCTCCAAGTCCAGATTTCTACTAACAATCTGTTTAAAGCAATGTAGGCTTTGTTTATGATGCTTGTCAAAGTTCTTTCAGTCCCTACTCATACTTGGTTCCAAAGCCACTCCTAGCTTTTCAGGTATTTTTTTATAGCAGCACCCTACTGCCAGTTTATTTTTAGCAGTAACAAAAAAAAAATAGTGACAAAATCTTCACTAGTTGTCTGTTGCTATTGGACTGTAAAGGATTCACTCCGCAGATCTTGGTTGCCCAAACTTTGTTCATTTTAAATAAAGGTTTGGTCTTGGCCTAACTCAAGGGAAATAGCTTTCAGTCCTTTGGAATGTCCTGCCTGTTAAGAGTGTTTTTGTTTACCCAATGCCTTGGGCCATACCAGAGAGTTTATGCTAATGTGAGTTATGATGGGGGCTTTGTGCTACCCAGCATGTGTCTGACCTCTGGAGGGGCTGGGACTGAAGGTCAGCCATGAAGCCAGTCATCCATGCCTACGTAACCAACCTCCAATAAAACCTTGGATAGCAAGGCTTAAGTGAGCCTCCTTGGTTGATAATACTCTGTGCCAGTTGTCACACATCATTGCTGGAAGAATTATGAGCTGTCCATATGACTCCACAGGGAGAGGACAACTGGATACTTATTCCTGGCTGCTTCTGCACTCTGCTCTATGCATCTTTTTTGGTTGCTGATTTTAATCTGTATCCTTTAACTGTAATAAGTTTTAACTGTGATTGTAGTGGTTCTACTGAATTATCTGTGTCCTTGTAGCAAATCACTGAACCTGAGGGGTGGTCTTGGGGACTCCTGAACATAATATAACATAGCTGCATAACAAACTAGGGACTTAAAAGAAAACACACTGTTGTCTCACAAGGGTCTGGGCACAGATTAGCTGGGCCTCATAGGGCTGCAATAAAAATAATTGGCTGGACACATTCTTATCTGGAGACATGATTGGGGGTGAAACTGCTTCCAAGTTCACTCAGGTTGTTGGCAGGGCTCATTTCCTTGTTTTCCTCAGCTTCTCGCTGGCTGTTGGCTGGAGGCCACCCTCAGGCCCTACACCATCTTGGCAAGTAAGCCATGTGGGCTTCCCATGATGGCTAATTATTTTTCATAGCTACCTAGGAAGAGAGTGTCTCTAAGTGAGTTTGATAGCAAGAGGAAGTCTAACATTATGTAATGTAATCCTGGGAGTGCCATCCCATCACCTTTGCTGTATAGCGGTGATTAGAAGCAAGTCAGAGTCTGCCCACAGTGAAGGGGGGATTGTTAAGGGTGTGATACCAGATGGTGTAAAGTCACTGTGGGGGTCCAACACAACTCTCATGCGGGAAAGTAAAACAGGGTATTAACAAGTGGTTGAAATAGGTCAAAATTTTTTTTGACATGGGAAAAAAATGTATGCTCATGGGAATAATCCAGTGGAGAGGAAATGATGGATGAAATGCTGCTTTGGCACCAGCCATTATAGTCTTTTTAATATTATATGCAACAAAATTCCCTTTTTGTCCCTCATGTATCAGAAAGTATATAACTATGGGCCCTTCTTCTCCCCAAACTAGAGTAGGAATATACATTCTAGAGACAGCTCAAGAAAAGGTGATCATTTGGGGTATGAAGGAAAAGTCTTAGAGCTTATATTTTTATTCTTCTTATACTACCTTTTAGCAATTTCTATTTTGCGTGTTTTATGATGTATGCCATATATCGGCACAATATTATAAATAATTTATAAATGAAATATATATATATTTGGAGAGCATGTTTACACACTTTCCCCCATCAACTAAAAGGTAGCAAGTCAGAAAAAATTTGCACAGTGCCTTTCCACTCTTAAAAGTCTGTGTTTGGGGGGAAATGTTTTGTTCTATTTAGTTTCTTCACAGAGTGATTTGTGGAAGTGACCATTTAAACTAGTTTTCTTCCTAAACTAGTTTTAGGAAGTAGCCTAAAGGTCCTTGCTTTTATGAAAAGGTATCACTGGATCATGACAGACTACCTATGACTTCAGGATTCTACAATGACTAAACTTTCCCTTTTATAACTTTTAAAGTTTAAAGATTATTACTTCAAAACACTTTTGCTAATGCAAAACATATAACAATGTTCAGATTCTAGTGCTTATTAGTTTCCCTAAATCTCATAACCCTATTTTAGTAACAATAAGTGTGACATATGACTCAGATGCATATGCTTGAGTTAAGTACTGAGAGTCGAGCCATTTCCGTAGATCAGGGCATTTTCTTGGCTTATGGCTGAGCCCACCTAGAGAATAATGTAGGCCCAATAAACCATGAACCATAGTAATATTAACAAGGAAAGGTTTGGTAGACTGTCATCTTTTTAAATTAAGTTAAATTAAATTTAATTTTAATTGTTGTTCAAGTACGATTTTCTGTCTTTTACTCCCATTCCAGCCCACCCCCCCAGTCCTCCCCACCTCCCTTCCATTTCCACCCCTCCTAGTTTTTGCCCATGTGTCCTTTATATTTGTTCCTGTCTTTTATAATGTTCATACACACTGAAGGGGTTCCAGAAAGACTTGGTGTTTTTGACCAAACACAGTGCCATTTTATTTGTCATTCTACAATATACTCCAGACCTCAGAATTACCCTAGAGTGGATATTGCCACTGAAGTGCACATGGAGATGTCCTATTGATTGTGTAGCAATGTATTGGTCTGGGGTGGCGGCACACATTATTTAGTCTTCTAAAATACATATTTCTCAATCTTCAGCTTTTGACTGGTTTTGCCTGCAGACAGACCTCAGTGCAGTGCCCCCTGCTGGTGAGTGGCAGCTGAGCGTTTGCGTCATGTCAGGGATGGACAGAGTGGGTCCCCTTGCCGACATGGAGCCTGGGGTGATGCTGAGCCTGCCAGGTCATTTTAGATCAGGTCATTAGAAGAACAGAAGGTTGAAATGAGCAGCTCATGGTATTCTCTATATTTTTTAGACATGTGATGATTTGCTATAGTTCAGTTTGGCTGATAAAATATGAACACTTCACAAATATGTTTGTATTTCAGCCTCTGTCTTTGTTCACTTAGCAAGTCATTTTGCCCCAATTCTCAGCAGCTGTATACTTGCGCAGTCAGGGAAACTAACTTGAACTTCGGCAGAGACAATTTTAACATGACATTTTTTAGGAGTGTTCATTTTGTTAAACAATTAGTAAAGCACTTTAAACAAAAAGCCCCTTTCTTTTTCATTTCAGTGATATAAATTAGCATTGATTTATGCAGGTTTCTAAATCCTGATGATCATGGTAAAGAAAATTAATTAAAACTAAGGAGCAGATTAGTGTTTAGGTTATTATTTTAACTCTGACCTTTAGTGAAAATTATTGCTTTATAATGAATAACTATAAAATTATTAATTTTGGTCCCATAGCAGGTGGGTCTGATTTCTTTGTATATGTTTGTGGTGGATATGTCACGGCAGTCACCTTTTTGGTAATCTGTAATACAGGAGTGTTGTACACACTTCAGGATTTTAGTGTCTTAGGTTCATGAACAGTGGCTTGTCTATACAGGTATTTCCAGTGAGGTGAACGGAAAACTAGGAGAATGTGTGTTCTCAGCTTGAACAGGAGAAGGTGTATCAGGAGCTGGGGAGTGACCACTCTATGGAATGAAAACTGAGAACTGATCACGGTGACAGTCCTTGTTACCTTGGCAGAGGGGGTTTTGGTGGAGCCGTGGAGCAAAAGTTTGGTTAGAGTGGGTTTCTAAGAGGATAGGCTTTTCCTCTTCCTCTTCCACTGCCTCTCTCTTTTCTTTCTCTTCATGAAAAAATCAGTTTAAAGACCAGTGGGTAATACCAAGCAAGGTGTGCATCCATACAGCATGGTAGGAAACCCCAGTACCCCAAAGTAGGTACCACTGGCATCTACAAAGGAGGGTGTCCTCGTGGTGGGGATAGTGCCCTGCATGGGGTGTTGGAGCCATCCAGGGTGAGACGTGGTGGTCAGACACAGGGTGTTGGAACCTGGGTGGGATAAAGTGGATGGGTGATCCCACTTGGGGTGTAGAACATTGGGGTGAGGAGGGCACTTGTACAGGATGAGAAGCCAGTGTGGGCGCTCTGAGTCTAAGTGGGACGAGGGGTTTGTCTGCATAAGGGGGCAGCCTGGTGTGTTAGAGCCTGACCAGATGGGAGGGATGCCCACCCAGGATATCAGAATTTGAGCAAAACTAGAAAGATATCCATGCAGGAGAGCAGCTTGACATGGGGTGCTGGAGGCCTAACAGGGTAAGGAGGGTGTCCGCACATGGGGGTTAGGTTGGTGTGGGGTGTAAGAGTCTAAGCAGAATGAAGGCATGCATATGGCTGGGGTAGGAAAATATATTAACCTGGAGCATATGCCAGAAAGTATGCATGTACTTAAAAATGAGGGAGACACATCAAACAGACAAAGAAACCATCGTGAAGGGGCTTCCATTGGCCAAACCTGGGACAGCTGAAGCATCAGAATGATGAGAGTAATGAGTTGAAGAAAATGGACATCCATGAGTTCACACATAAATGGATAAATGAATAAATTGAATGTTTAATGAGGTTTCAAAGTATCTCCCTACAAAATACTTACTAATTATAGAGAGGAAAAGTAACTTTGAAGCACAGAAGTCTGGCAGGCACCTTTCATCAAGTGACCAAACTGCATATGACCAGTAAAGGGACAACCTGAAATCTTACACTGCTTGGTGAGATGCAGTAAGACGATCGCCGCCTCACTTATGCTGGAGATGTACAGCCCAGATCTAAAGGGGCAAGCCCGAGTTGATGGGCATCGCACACTGGAGCTGTTTTGCAGTCTTTGAAAGTGTCCAGATCATGGAAGTCGGGGGAAGATGAGGGAACTGATTTGAGGTGCAGGAGACTAAAAAGGCACAACAACTAAATATAACGTGTGATTCTGAACCAAATGTGTTTAGTTACAAAGGATATTACTGGACTGAGCTTCAGTGAGGTTCAGGAATTAAATGGGGATAACATATCAGTGTTGATTTTCTTATTTTGATGTTTCTTTCATTGTGGTTTTATATGAGAATGTCCTTATTTGTAGGAACTGTGCACTACTAAGGTATTGTGATAAAGGATTAGTCATCCTTGGAAGGCAGCAATGTATATTTCAGTGGTCACCAAGGAAACAATGTCACACCATTTCCCATGGACCTGTACTTTCCAAAATCAGCCCTACTTTCAGAAAGAACTTTGCACCTAAGACACATTGGAATTGCTGTATTTTAAGCTTATTTACTCTCCCCTATGAAGGTATAGTATAGCTGTTACCATATTTGTTGTATATATTTAAAGTCAATTATTATCAGGTAAAAATTTTCATTTTAGACCATTTGGCCATTTAGGTTATTCATTCAACAAATATTTACTAAAACTTTACATAGCAAGGGGCCCTGTTAGTTTGGGTATAAAACAGACATGTTCCCAGACCTTCCAGATCTTAGAGTCTAGTCGCTGCAGCTCATATTAAGCAAACAATCATGAAATTGTTTTGAGTTCTGTGAAAAGAAAATAGAGGGATTTAAAACAGTCTCTAGAAGGAAGCTTGAATTTAAAATTGGGACTTAAGGAGTGGCTCATTAAAGAAGTGCCAGATGAATTGTGACATAAAGAATGAGAATGGCATAGCTGGGCAAAGGCTGGAGAAAGAGCCCTTGCAGCAGAGTGAGTGACGAGTGCCAAGGCCTAGGGTGAGGTGAGGGAAAGCCTGTGATTGCAAGCCATTGGCGAGAAGATCAGAGATTAGGTATGGCCAGGCCAAGGGTTTGGACTGTCATGCTGCAACAACATGCAGCCATTGAAAGGTTTTAGTAAGGGGAATGCCATAATTAGATTTGTTTGTTGTTTTTGAAGATCACTTTGACTGCTTTGTGGAGGTGAATGTTGGGGGCAAGTGTGGAAGCATAGAGACAAGTGAAGAGGCTCTTTCACTAATCCAGGTGAGGGATAATGGTAGTTTATGCCATGGGGTTAGCAGTGGTACTGAAAAGAGGTTGGTGGACTTGACCTGTAATTTTTGAAAATAGAATTGATAGAACTTGTTGGTAGAGTAAATATTTGGGGGTGGTAAAATCAAGGAGATGAGAGAAAACTCAAGGATGAGTCATAGATGTCATCAAAGGAACAGAAGAAAAAGCAGAGAGAGAGAGTCGGAAGCTCCTGGAAGCTGAGAAATCAGGTAGGATGAAGAGAAAAGCAGCGATTGGATTTAGCCACATGCAGCCCTCTGATGGTCTTAGCAGAACAATGTGGGTGGGTTGGAAGAATAGAATCCATGTTACCATGTGTTGAATGATGAATGCAGATTGGGAGGGGAAGAGGTGGAAGCACAGTGATGAGAGATTTTGGAGAAGATTGTCAGTGAAGGGGAGTAAAAGGAACTCTAGCTAGAGGAGGTTAGCAGGTCATGGAAGGATGTGGTGAGACAGGCAAGCCGATATTCTAATGGGAAAAATCATAGACCTATGTCAAGGATCCTGAGAGGGCAGTTTAGCAGAAACACTGTGGACAGTGATGAGTAAGGATAGTTTCCCCACCTTTGCTTTTCATGCAGATGCATACCGTGGCTCTACAGAACCCCCCAGTTGAAGTCATAGTCCCAGTACAAAGGTGGCCCCAGCCTCTGAATTGAAGGAGATTATTCCTGCACCTAGAAGAAGGGGGATTCTACTGGACATTAAGGTCCCCCCACAAAGGACATGGTACATCTTGCCACCCAAGTCAATACAATGAAATTTGAATCCATTACACTTCTCTGGTATTCCTGTTACTTATGCTGTCTAGACTCCTCTTCCAATTTACATTACTCCTCCCCACTTTCTGTTACTGATGACTCAGCTCACTGGCCCCAACTTCTGGGATGAGAGTTCTCCTCTCTGCTGTGGTGGCACTGCCCACCTCACCCTAACTGTGTTGGGTTGGAATACCACCCACCTGACTCCCAGCGTATGCTCTCTTTCTCTCTACACCTCATCACAAGTATGATGCCTAGAAGCAGAGAAGCTGGAAGGCAGTTGATCATTCATTCATTCATATCCTCACCCAAGGACATGTCCACTGATTTTACAGAGAGAGGAAGGGGGTGGGGAGAGAGAGAGAGAAGAGAAGAGAGACATCAGTTTGTTGCCTCCCTCACACACCCAGATTGGGGATCAAACCTGCAACCTAGGTATATGTGCCCTGATTAGGGATCAAACCCACAACATTTTGGTGTACAGGACGATGTTCCAACCAACTGAGCCACCCGGCCAGGGCAAGGCAGTTGACATTTAGGCAGTTAGTAAGGAGCCCAGGCTCTGCAGCCATATTTAACTGCCACCACTTATTGTCTGTGTGGCCTCAAGCATGTTGCTTAATCTCTGTGCTATTTTCTTCATCTGTAAAATGGGGATATTAAAAGTACTTGCTACCATTGTGAGAATTAAGTAAATACCTATAAAGCAGAAATAGTGCCAGGCAGATAGTAAACATTTAATAAATGTTACTATCATTATTAGGAGATAGTAGATATCAATATATTTTTATTGAAAGAATAAATGAGTAAATCAAAGAGTAATAAAATATAATATAAAAAGAAACAGAACATGTGTCAACCGATTTTGCAGTGCCTTTTCTGCCAGGGCTACTTGGGTACATCTCTGATGAACTGCATACATTCTTTGAGCCAGTTTTCAGCTCATGTGCAAGGAACGGAATGAGGACAGACTAGCAGTACTTGCCTAGGGCTGCCTGGCGCCTGGCACAGCCACCTGGGCAGCTTGATAAATGTGCCCACGCCTGGCCCCTTTTCTTGGTGAGTTTGTCTGGGCATGGGCGCCCCAACGGGAACACTTCTATTAAGCTCCCCATGTGATAAGTTCTCCTGATCAGACCTGAATGGCAGCTCTTAGTTCATTTTGGTTGCTGTAACACAGATGCTGGTGACTTAAACAACAATTTGTTTCTCACAGCTCTGGAGGTTGAGAAGTCCAAGATCAAGGTGATCAAGGTGTCAACTTCTCTGGTGAGAACCTGCTTCCTAGTTCATAGACGGCCATCTCCTCATGTGTCCTCACATGCTGGAAAGGAGTGGGGCAGCTCTCTATGGCCTGTGTTCTAAGGGCACTAATCCCATTCGTGAAGGCTCTACCCTCATGACCTAATCCCCTCCCAAGGGCTTCATGTCCCAGTACCATTACGTTGGAAGTTAGTATGTTAACATTAATTTTGGGGGGACACCAACATTTAGTCTGTAACAGTCTACACTGGCCTTCCAAAATTCACATCCTTCTCACATGCAAATATATATCCATTCCATCCCAATAGCCACAAAAGTTGTAACTTGTTCCAGCATTAATTCTAAAATCAAAAGCCCCAAATCTCATCTGAATATAACCTAAATTAGATGTGAGCTTGAGGTATGATTCATCCTGGGGCAGAATTCCTCTGTGAATTCTGTGAATCCTAGCAAGTGATGTGCTTCCAAAATACATACAGTGGTGGGTCAGGCCTAGGATAGACATTTCCATTCCAAAAGGGAGAAATAGAAAAGAGGGAAGGAAACAGGTGCCAAGCAAGTCTACAAGCCTAGCAAGAAAAACTCCATGATGTGCACAGTAACCCTCTTTGGCTCCATGTTCTGCCTGCCAGGCCTGGGGCGGGCCTTACCTTCTGTACCCACCAGGGCTGCGATTCTACCTTGCAGCTCTGTTGGCCAGAATTCGGGCTCCCATTGGCTCTGCCAGGCATGGGTCAAGCCCCCCACCCTGCTCTGAGCAGCTCTGTCCCCACACTTTTGGGCCCCCTCATTTGAAACTGTGGAGGCAGGCCTGATGATCTCTGAATCGCCTCTGAGTTCATTCTTTACTAGTCTTCACGAATACAGCATGTTTGAAGATGAAGAGCTCTATGATCCTGTCCTGTTAGTTCCAAGAACTCTGACAACCTTCCTTCTTTTGTGTGCTTCCTCTTTAGTTAAAACTGGCATTTTGCCTGTGGGGGTAGCTGATTAAGTCTGTGGTTTGCACCCATACTAATCTCCTTATCAAGTTGTCAATTAGCTTGCTCAATTTTTGTATATCGATAGGCTGAGAATTTTCCAGATCTTTAAGTTCCAATTCTTTGTCGTTTAACAACTTCATCTTCAAGTCATTTCTCTTTTCTCACATTGTACTCTCAGCAGCCAGGGGGAAACAAGCCACTCGTTCAACACTTTGCTTAGAAACCTCCTTAGCTAAATACCCAGTTTTATCGCTGGCAGGTTCTATCTTCTGCAAAACACTAGAACCTGAATACAATTTAGCCAAGTTCTTTACCACTTTGTTCAGATTGAAATTGGGGACCAGGCTCTTGGTGGTTGTGAACAAAGAAATGGACTGACCACACAGATATTGTAAATCAAAGCAAGTGGGAAATTCATTAAGGAAAGTACACTTCTCATGACTTGGAAAGTCCGGTCAGAGAATGGCTCCCTTCTATTGAACAGTTATAGGCTTTATAGGATTTTTTTTACTTCTACACATACAATTTCTCACAATCCTCCTTGATTGCCCACTCAGGGAGGAAACCACAATGCTAGTTATTATCGGGTGTCACAAGGAGATTCTCAGAAATCAGGATGCTGACTGATGCCAGCTGCAGTGTCTCAGGGTTTCCTATTCTATCTCCTGCCTCAGCTTTATAACAAGAATTGTCTTTCTGCCCTTGTCCAATGACAGGGTCCTCATTTCCTGAGGCCTCATCAGAATGGTCTTTACCATCCGTATTTCTACCAGCATTCTGCACGTGATTGTTTATGTGTTCTCTAAGAAGCCAGGGGCTTTTTCCACAGCTCTCCTTTTCTCTTTCTGAGCTCTCACCAAGAAGTTCCCTTACAACAATCTCACCTTCATCTGTCATGCCCCTCTAAACTCTTCTTGCTTCTACCTATAATATACCCAACCCCAGAACTACTTTCACATTTTTATGTATATATTACAGCATCGCCTCCACTTCTAGTGCCAGTCTCTGTCTTAGTCCATTTGGGCTCCTATAGCAAAAATACTATAGACTGGGTGGCTTAAACAACAAACATTTATTTTTCACAGTTCTGCATGCCAAGAGATCAAGGCTCCAGCAGATTCAGTGTCTGGTGAGGGCTGCTTCCTGGTTCATAGATGCCATCTTCTCACTGTGTTATCATATGGTATAAAGAGCAAGAGAAGTCTTTTTTAAGAACACAAATTTTATTCATGAAGGCTCCACACTCATGATTTAATCACTTCCTAAAGGTCTCACTTCCTAATGGTATCACATTGGGGATTATGATGTCAACATATGAATCTGGGGAGAGAGAAACAAACTTCAGACCATAACAGTAGCTAAGGTTTTTCCACCTCTGGAGTCCTACAATTCTGTGTTCCCCTCTCTTATTACACTTCTGGTTTCGAATGTGATGGTGAAAAACTGAAACTACTCTTTGCACATGTGCCTTATTGCAATCAAAGCTTTAGAAAGGATTAACTAGATGGCATTTTATTTAATCATGAATGAATCACATTTTCTCATGAAACCTTTTTCTCAAATTATTATTATGTTTTTGTATCTGTGCATTACAGTGAAAGGCTGTTTGAAAATGTTTTACTCTAATGGATGAGGGTTATACTGCCATGATGTTCATGGAAGAGTTTGGTGACTTCCTTCCTGGGGCAGGGGGTGGTAACTTTCTTTGAGAGACACCACTTGGGGGGTGGCTAAGAGGCTGTGCTGGGTTCTGGACAAATTGTCTGCGTGACACCCCTTAGCCCACTCCATCAGTCTGCCCTGGAGCAGGAGGCTTTGGAATCTTGTTCATATTTCTGTGTGTGGAAATATAGTATTATTATTTTTACAATTATAAAAGTTAAGTCAGGGGTAAAGAGAGTGGATTCAACTCATGATTTACTTTTGGTCCCTCCAAAACCCTACCAAAAGAAGAGTAAAATGATTTGTTTTAAAAAGAAAAGCCCTCAAAGTCAAAAAGAAGCCCAAGTAACATTCTGGAAGCTGGAAAGCACATGTATGAGAGGGAACTTACATAGTGGACAGAAGAAAGCTGTAGCCCAAGCTGATGGTGGAAAAGCCAAGAAGCTTCCCAATTTATACCACAAAATCTCACAAGGGTTTAGGAATGAGCAGCCTGTGGTTGAAGGTGGATCTAAAAACGGGAATTATGTGTAAAGCTGCCCAAGTGCCTGTGAGAGCCCTGGAGTCTTACCTGCCTCTGTACTCCTCAGGGACTGCCACCCTTCTACACTAGCCAGGGGCAGGGGCAACAATTTTTTTTTTAATATTTTATTTATTTATTTTAGAGAGGGAAGGAAGGGAGAAAGACAGAGAGAGAGAAACATCAATGTGTGGTTGCTGGGGACCTGGCCTGCAACCCAGGCATGTACCCTGACTGGGAATCGAACCTGTGATGCTTTGGTTCACAGCCCGTGCTCAATCCACTGAGCTATGCCAGCCAGGGCTGGCAGGGGCAACAATTTTATTATCCAGGGAGATGGAGGCCCATGGCTTTGTTCACCAAGATCTTGGGCATCTGGCTCACAGCCTCTCCACTCCAAGCCTTGCAACCGTCCTGGAGTTCTTCAGCATGCAACCTGTCCAGCATCTTGACCCTTAGTTCTGCTCACCTTTCCCCTCACCCCCTTTAGGCACTGCACTGTGGCCTTGTCATCACTGGGATTTGCTGATGCGTTCAGACATTGTATTCCAAGCTCATCCACAAGTCCTTCCACTTACATGCCTCCACCACAGTTGTTCCTGGACTGGGTCCACCAGGCCATTGGCTGCTCAGCTATGTCTTAGCCTGTTAATCTTCTGCTTTCCTTCCCATAACTTCACCCTAAAATTTCTTGGAAATAGAATAGTTTGACTTTCAACTTCTGTATTATGTCCTCTTTACTTCTGGCTTCATGACCGAGCCTTAATGATGGGGTGGGGGGATCATGGAGGGAGAGTATGAGGGTGGGAGGAAGGGAGAAAGAGGAACTGAACCGGGAGGAATTTCACATCTCTGAATTTCTGCCTGCAAGAATACTTCATCCTCTCCTCTTTAGTTCCTGATACGACAGAGGGGCCGTTGCTCTCTCAGGCACTCTGTCACCTGAATGCCATGCACCCTGGTCTCCTGCATCTTCTCCAGCCTTTCTCTTTACATAGTGGCGCCATAGTTTCTCGTTGAGCCCCACAGTTTACATTGCATTTCAGTGCGCTCACACACCCACACACTCACCTTACACGTTTTGGGAAGCAGTCCTTATTTGGATGATCTCTGATATTTTCTATTGTGTTCTGTTTTATCCATTCCATTGAATTTTAAAAATGCTGGCCAATAAATTGTTATTTCAACTTTGAGATAATAGAAAAACTATATATTGATCTCTGCCCCTAGTTCCTGGCATTAGAGCTCCTAAAACCCTTATAATTTGCTAAGTGATAAGAGCACTGGGAGAATCTCTTATTCTAATATTTATCTTTGACCACATTTCTGACACAGGGCTCCTGGAACCCTTGTAAACCCCTGGGTGATAGGAGTGTTTTCTCTTCTAATGAGGAGACTCTGGGTGGGCTCCTGAATGGCTCCTGGGTAGGGACTGGTCACCAAAAAGACCAAACCAAGATTAACTAAAAGCTTGGGATTTTCAGCTCCCTGCTTCCGTCCTCCAGAGGGGAGAGGGGCTGGAAATGCAGTTAATAATTGATCATGCCCACATGAGGAAGCCGCTATAAAATCCTAATAGGAGGTTTGGAAACTCAGGTTTGTGAACACATCCATGTACTGGGAGGATGACACACCCCAATTCCACAGGGACAGAAGTTCCTGCACTTGGGACCTTGCCCTATGTATCACTTCATCTGGATGTTCATCTGCATCCTTTATCATATCCTTCAATAAACTGGTAAACTTCAGTAAGTGCTTCTCTGTGCTCTGTGAGCTGTTCTAGCAAATAACAGAGTCCAAGGAAAGGAGGTTATGGGAACCTCCGATTATTAGCCAAGGTGGACAGAAGTTGTGAGTAACCTGGGGACCTACTACCTGTGATTGACATCAGAAGCAGGGGGCTGGCTGTCTTGAGGGACTGAGCCCTTTCCCTGTGGGATCCAATACTGTCTCCAGATAGAAAATTGTCAGAATTGAGTTCAATTGCTGGGCACACACCTGGTGTTCTAGAATTGCTTGGTGTACTTTCCCAGACCTTTGGTGACCAGAAGTGTCAGAAGTGACGTGTTCTGTGTGAAAGTAACAGAGAAAGACACAGGAGGAGAACTGTAGGGTTAAAAAAAATGAATAAATGGACCTGCTGGTGGATCCTGACTCATTTTACCTGCAAAATACTTTTGCAGATCACCCCTTCTGTTTCTTGCATGTTCCACTTTTTTTGTTTCCTTACCTAAGGACATTTTTTTTTCATTGCTTTTAGAGAAAGAAGAAGAGAGGAAGGGAGAGAGAGAAACACTCATCTGAAAGAGAAACAGTGATTGGTTGCTTCCTGTACATGCCTGGATTGGGGATCATATGCACCCGTACTGGGGATCCAACTCAAAACCTAGGCATGTGCCCTGACCAGAATCAAACCTGATACTTCAGTTATGAGATGACGCTCCAACCAAATGAGCCACACTGGCCAGGGCATATTCCACTTTTGTCTTTAAGCTGGATCCTTTCTTTCTCACCTAACTAGCTCAGGTTTGTCTGGGGATTATTGTCCACACACATTGTCCCATGTCCTCTTCACTCCCTCTCCTCTTCATCCACCCAATCCTGTTTGCCTTTCAGCGCCACCTTGCACTGGTTACAGATGGCTCTGTTGGCATCAATTCTGGTGGTTGATGTCTAGGTCAGTCCTTACTGGCTCTACAGTGGCACTCAGCTCAGTTGCTGCTCTTTCCCCTGACATCCCAAGCACTCCCCTGTCCTGGGTCAATCTATCCTCTGGACAATCACACACCCACTTAGGTGAAGACTACACACTGAATGGCATCCCTACCCAGATCTCTGACCACCTTGGGATCTGACTCCTGGCCCTGCTTTCTAGGCACCTCCATACTTGCTCCCCAGCTTTCTGTTTCTGGACACCGGTGGGCTCATTCCCTTCCTCATACTACACCTGGCCCCTAGTTTTTTAGTTCATATTAGTCTTTGGAATCTGCGCATCTGAATGTTTTTTTCTGTCAGGAGACAGAGCTGTGGAAGAAGCAGCCTTCTCTCCCAACCCCCTTTTATTATCTCTGCTCCTTTGGTAACATCGAGCTCCTCTCGAACATGTTTCCTATTCTTTTATTATGTGCTTGGTGCCATTTTCCCAAATCTCATTCTAATTTTCCCTGGAGGGCAGCCTTCATTACTGCTGCTGATGAGCACTGAGAAGGGAATGCAGCGTGCAGACTCCTGGTTTCTGTGCCACACTCTTAAAGTGAGCACCGTTAGTGGATGATCATACAGCTGCTTAAGGCCACAGGCTGTTTCTTAACTGCATTGCTCTTCTCAGGGGACTTCTGTGTTTATTCCCTGCTCTTTCTCTATAGTTTGCTTTCTGATCTGGGAGAGTCTAATATATCAAGGTCCTTGGAAGTCTAGATAATATTAGGTCATTCGTGAAGTCACTTTATTATTTCAAGTATAGAAAGTCTATTTAAATACTGTCCCCCTCCCCCCAAATCTGAAGGCTAGAAAAGGATTTCCTTTGTTTATGTCCATTAAGTTAATTAGCTTTCCCTTGCTCTCAAATATATTCTGTTAATTTCCATGAATCTCAGAATGGAAAAGCCCATGGAGATCCTCTGGCAGGAGTCCTTCAGCAGACAAGCTGAGCCTCAGGGCGGACACGTGCCCCGTGCTCGGACACGCGACTCATTCCCGGCAGAGTTCTGACTAAGGCCCGTGTCTTCTGAGGCAGGGCTTTTTCTACCAAGCCTTTCATCTCTGTGTCCCTCATGACTTTCCCCCTAGTCCTACACATACCTGATGTACTTACACACCCACATTCTCCTTTAATCATTATTTTAGGAGATAGGAAATTGTCCTGCTTAGCGACATTTTTGTTAAGATGACCTTGGCTTTAATGCATTTTAATTTTGTTATTTTTATTCCTATTAAACATGTTTTTAACTGAATTTTTATTTAAAGTCACTTCACATCTAGGGATTCTGTATGTTTTCATTTTTCAACATATGCTTAACAAATAGTATTCAGATAACCTCTGGATATTTTATATTTATTGCTATGAATGAATGAGTGAATTTGGTGGTCGAAAAGCCCAAACCCTGTGAGAGCATCATTCCCATAACCATAGAGTTTGTGCAGGTAAGAGTGTGCTCTAGGATCTTGCAGAACATGTGGGAAGTGGTAGCATTTGATTCTGTAATATCAGTTTTTTCAGATTATCTTCTTTGATATATTTGTTTGAGAATGTGATTAATTTGGTTATCTTGAATTTCTTTATTTTATTTTATTTTTTAAAAGATTTTATTTATTTATTTTAGAGAGGGAAGGGAGGGAGAAAGAAAGAGAGAGAAACATCAATGTGCGGTTGCTGGGGGCTGTGCCCTGACTGGGAATTGAACCTGCGATGCTTTGGTTCGCAGCCCACGCTCAATCCATTGAGCTACGCCAGCCAGGGCCAGAATTTCTTTTAAGTTTTAGATAAATTTATATTCATAGTTCCAATCAGTTGGCTTTGTTAGCTTTTCTTTTGGAGAGTTGATATTTTAGATCAGGGGTCGGCAAAGTTTTTATTTTTAAAGGTCCAGATAGTCAATATTTTAAGTTTTGTGGGCCGTCTGGTCTCTCCCACCACTCAGCTCTGCTGCTGTAGTGGGAGAGCAGCCACGATGCCTGATTGGCTGTTCGAGAAAACTATGTTCGCAAAAACAGCCAGAGTTTGTTAAGCCCTGATCTAAACTACTGAGTATTTTTCCAAGTGCTAGTGTGAGTCTCTGTAAGCAATGTTTTTGCCTCAGAAGGAGTCCAGCAAGCCAGAATCAGAATGACAACAGCAATTGTGTCCCCATTTCTGCATATTTTCCAAAGATAATCTCCCAGCCTGGGATGCTGTCTCCCGTCTGTTCCATCTGCCTAACTGTGATCTAGAAAGCCCTCCACTCAACTCATAGTGCTCTGTTCCTTCTCTGAACTCCGCTGGCATGTTGGCATGTCTCATCTGTGGGTATTGTGGTATCTGTGTTCATGGGTTTCGGGCTTCTTTCCAAGCTCCCAGAGCATGGAGTGTCTTGCGTCATGCTCTGCGTAGGGTGCGTGGTAGGAGCACTCAGGAAAACCTTGGCATGTTCACCCACCTGGGAGGAACCATCCTGAGAGGGAGCAGTAGGACAGACACATGATTAAGTCAGAAAGACCATCATTATCATTCTGTGGCTCTAATTTCTCAAAAAGGCACACAGTATGTCATGGAAAACAAGTTTAGGGCAGGACCAAGACAATGTCAAAGAGAAGCACAGAGTGCTTTGGCAGATACATCATTCAGTCCTCAGGGCAGAAATGGCCCAAAAATACTGTACATGCTGGAGATAATACTTTTTAGCTGTGGGACCTTGAGTAAGGTCTTAGACTTTCTCAGTTTCCTCACCTGTATAGGGAGATAATAATAGTATCCACCTATAGGGTTACTAGGGGCATGAAGTGAGTTCAAACATGTAAAGGACGGAGTGATGTCTAACACCCAGTAGATGCTGGCTGTTGTCATTTGACACACAGGTCCAGGATATTAAAGAGTGAAAGAATATTAAAAACTTACATGAAGCTACAGAGATTCAGCTAGGGCATTGTTGATTCAAGGATACTGAAAAAACGTGGTTTCTGATGCTATCTTGAGGGAGGCTGGCTGCCTGTCAAATGAGGATAGTCTGCTGGTGTTTCATACACAACGTGAGGAATTTGGCACCTGCTCCTGGCCTCCCTGGTCTGAGGAAGAGTTGCTCTTTGTCTGCTTGGCAAGGTCAGGGAGCAGCTGAACTTGGTCTGAGGCGTCTGTTGCAGAGCTGCTCAAGTGATTTGAAGGTAGCAGACAGTGGCACAAATGTGCAGGTTATCCATGATCTTGGAGAAGGGAATCTCCCATCAGAGCAGCGACAGGATTGCTCTCTGTAAAGATGACTGATAAAGTATTCTTTGACATCTACATACAGTTTACATGTCCTTTGCTGCATGGGAAATGAAAAAAAGTCTGTCGTCACTGACTCTGTAGACACCTTTTCTTATAGAAAGTGATTAATCACTGAAGAATAAGAGGAGGAACATCTGATAAAATTTTTACTTTCGGTTCTTCCTGGTGTGGCTCAGTAGATTGAGCGCCAGCCTTTGAACCAGAAGGTCATGGGTTTGATTCCTGGTCAAGGAGCATGCTTGGGTTGGGGATGTGTGGGAGGCAGCTAATTGATGTTTCTCTTGCATGTGTTTCTGTCCCTCTCTTTCTTGTTCTCATTCCCTCTCTCTACAAGTAAATAAATAAAATCTTTTAAAAAATCTTTTTTACTTTCGCTGTGGTGAGCACTTCCTTGGGTGCTGTATTGGCCACTGCTGGTGCATTGGCCTGTTTTAGACATGCACAGCAGCCACCAGGTTTGCACAGGTGATACCTGTCAGCACTGCCCTGCAGCCCTGGATTCTTGCCCTGGGGCAGGGGCAAGGGGTGCAGGTGGTTGTGGTTCAGCACTCACACGTGAGCAAATTGAAGTAGAGGGAGATAACATCTCCAGGGAAACCCTTAACTCATAGGGATGGGAGCCAGTGTGTAAAACTTGCTCCTTTCTGTCCTGAGGAACACACATTTTATCGAGCTCCTGTGACGGCACCATGGAGTCTAGGGTCTGAGGTGGTAGCCAGCCTCAGATGTGCTGTCCCTGCTTCACTCCTCGCGTCTGCAGACCTGCATATCTGCCACCTATGAACCCAGATGCAGGCCCTGCTTTCTCAGGCTGTGGGCTCCATCTTTTGGGAACCCGGGCCAAGATGGGTCTCTCTGACATCTTTACCACAGAGGGCCACTCCTTTCTTCTCCAGTGGAGTTTCCCTACGTCACAGTTGGGGTCTTCTCTGCCTCAGGAAGTGGTCTTCCCAGCTTGGAATATGGATATTTACAGAGGAACTTTGGGGTTGGAGACGGGAAGTGCCTTTCTCTACCAAAAAAAAACTCAACCTTCGTGGTGTTAGTCTTTCTACAACCTCCTTGAAGCCAGTTTTCAGATGGAAGGCTGAATAGGGAACCATATGCTTTAGGCTCTGTTGCCAATTTCTTCCCTTGTAAATCAAATTTTGACTTTGCTTAGTTAGTGGCATATGTCCACAAAGGAATATAAATTATAACTTTTTAAAGTTAAAAAATTACCCTTTATACATAGGCAATGGAAATAAGACATGAATGAAAAATAAATGTGAGCCTTTTACAGAGGTACTGAAGCAAATGTGCCACCAAACACACACTGGGTCTTTGATAAAAATTGGCAGGACAATTTTTAGGTGCCTACTATAATAATACTAGGGAGTTTTAGGTTCACCCCAACTTCTTGTATTGATACCACAAGTGCATGACGTAGACCCATCCTGGTACTTGGTGTTCCTAAGCTGTGTTTGAATGACTGTATTAAATTAAAGATAATAATAAAGGATTTAATTTTTAAATTTACACATAAAAATAAAGTACCAAACGGCAAAACCAAAACCAATATGTAGTAGGAAGTTAGATAGGCATGAGCAGAACATGGACAGCAGGCCAGGTACAAAAGGTCAACAGGGCAGAAAAGCCCTATGTGCTTAGCAATGGGCAACACAAGGACATCGCCCCAGGGGTGACATTCTTCCCCTAGCATATCGCTTGTCACTGGTCATGCAGTTCACATCCTCCCCTAACCTTTCCTCCCCTGGCATGTCACCAGTCATTTAGTAGACCCCCTTAGAGGAGGAACAAGGGGACCAAAGAATAGCCTCAAATGACTTCCATACAAGCCCTCACATGATCAGTCCCTTAAGCATTTAGCCTTCAGGACCATGAGTTTGTGACCTGCATCAAATGATCTCAGAAGCAGAGCCTTGGTCTGTTGACCACAGAGACAGAGTTTTGGTCAAACTAGAGATAACATCTAGGCCTCAGTTGTGTTTCAGCTCCAGGCCAGAAAAGTAGCAAGGCCAGGTGGGTTGATGCCATGGCTGGCATCAGGACCAGCTTTGATGACTAATGACCCACCTATGGCTGACCAATCAGTGGAGACCACGACCCTGAAGGGACACTGGAAAGCTAATGAATATTCTACTGAGATCCTCCCCTGAGGCCTCCCTTAAAATCCCCACCTTTAAAACCCTCAAAATGAAGGATGCAGTATGGCTCCCACTCTCCAGAGCACACCTGCTTGAATCTTCTTTTCAAGTGTGCTTTGCTTTCTTTCTCCTAAGCTTCAAGGGTCCTTCTTTTGCCTCTGTAATTGGTTCCTTGTCCCAAAAAGCTTAGCTGCCTCACTTCTTCCATGGCTCACTTCTTCTCCCTCTGTGATTTTCTAAATAAACTTTTGCTTGTACTTGAGTCTTGGCTCTGAATCCTTTCTTAGCCGGAACTCAAGTACCTAGGTTGCTGAACTGAGGTCTGGTCTAACTCTGCTCATTAACCTCTGGTGCTATTTTGCTGCCAACAAATAGATGAAAACTACCCTAAGCCACTACCCCTTCTAAAATTTCAGGAAAATTAATTCACATAAATATAAGCAAGCAATTCAGGTCAAATTCCACACTAAGTTATTATTTTTAAAGAGTGATTAAATGGCCAAATAACATACTTTCAGACAATAAAAACACACATAGACACGATCACAAAACAAATCCAAACTATAGCTTTCTATTTCAAAATACAATAAAGCACACTAACAAAATCATATAAGACATGAAGTTTTGATTTCCTTAAATCAAAATTAGAAAAACAGAGAAGGTAACAGAACCGTTCTAAAAATCAAAGAAAAAAATGTTAGAAGTGAAGCCTAAACTAGAAGGAATATGAGAACAAATAAAATGATAGATAATGTCCCTGAAAAAGTGAAAAGGAGGCAAATGTTAAAAAAATAGATGAAGAGACTATATTTTAGAGGAACTAACAAATATTGAAGGCAGGTAAAGATGGTCTAACATATAAGTAATCAAAATACCTCAATGGGAGGACTAATGCAAGGGAAGAGAACAAACATTTTAGAAAAGTTTCCTGATATTAAAAAGTATTTGAAAAGGTACATTGAAAGAGGTCATTGAGACTATTGATCAAGAATGGATGTTATTCCAGAATGACCAACACCAAGATATATTTGGTAAAATAATTGAACTTGAATGAAAATTCCTTTTGGCTACCTAGGAAAGTAGAACAAGTGAATTATAAGGGGAAGTCAGAAAAATGGATTATTATGTTTAAGATACTCAAGGAAAGAAAATATGAGAAAAAAGATTTAATAAGGCCCAGGTTAACTGAGCCTCAAGTGAAAAGATTACTGTTATCAATTTACAAGAAATCAGAAAACGCTTTCATGAACACTTTTTGAAGAATTTACTAGAGAAATAGCTCTGGACAATCAAAATGACTAGAAAGACACCAATATAAGGACTGTTGGTGAAACTTAAAGATATGATTATTTATATATTTTTTAAAAATATATTTTATTGATTATGCTATTACAGTTATCCCATTACCCCCACTTCATTCCCCTCCACTCTGCACATCCTCTCCCACCCACATTCCCCCCTTAGTTCATATCCATGTGTCATAAGTTCTTTAACTTCTACATTTCCCATACTATTCTTGCCCTCCCCATCTATTTTCTACCTATTGTTTATGTTACTTATTCTCCGTACCTTTTCCCCCTCTCTACTCCTCCACTCTCCTGTTGCTAACCCTCCCTGTGACCTCCATTTCTGTGGTTCTGTTCCTGTTCCAGTTGTTTGCTTAGTTTGTTTTTGTTTTTGCTTTAGGTGTGGTTATTAATAATTGTGAGTTTGCTGTCATTTTACTATCCATGTTTTTTATCTTCTTTTTTTCTTAGATAAGTCCCTTTAACATTTCATAAAACAAGAACTTGGTGATGATGAACTCCTTTAACTTGACCTTATCTGGGAAGCACTTTATCTGCCCTTCCATTATAAATGAAAGCTTTGCTGGAGAGAGCAATCTGGGATGTAGGTCCTTGCCTTTCATGACTTGGAATACTTCTTTCCAGCCCCTTCTTGCCTGCAAGGTCTCTTTTGAGAAATCAGCTGACAGTCTGATGGGAACTCCTTTGTAGACAACTGTCTCCTTTTCTTTTGCTGCTTCTAGAATTCTCTCCTTCATTTTCATATTGGCTAATGTAATTATGATGTGCTGCTGTGGTCCGGCCACAGCTGGGTCAAGGGTCTCCTGAAGGTGGGTAAGGCGTCGGCGATGGGTAACAGACGACAACACGACTCAGAGGACGGTGAAGCTCTGTTCCGTTTATTGCAAGTACAAACAGATTTTTATATTTTCATTTTTGGCAGTGATTAACATTTGCAATTAGGTGAAGCAGGAAGTTTTTTACCCAAATATCTGGTCATGCTAATCTAGTAACCTATTAAATGCAAACAATTAGAAATAGCTGTATGTACAGAGTTTGAATGTCTTATTATTTATTAAAGTTCTCAGAATTTGTCATGGGGCAAAAGGATATGCTTGATTGGATAGAGGTCTCTGGTAATTATTTCTACATGTTTGGTTTGTAATAGCTAATCAGCTTCTCATTTCTTTGCCTGTCTAATTCTAATTGATATATATTCCTATTCAAAGTAAAGGAGGGGCTGTTACTTCAACAACTTTCAGACATTCAGGGGCTATTTCACTAGAGGGGATTTTATTCTCTGATCAAGAAATTATTTTATACAACTTCATTGGAACTATTTGAATCAATAAACCTCAAATAAAAGTATCTAACAATCCCACCACCTTTTAATCATCAAAACAAGCATGTAAGGAGAGAGAGAGGGGAGACCTAGCCACAGTAAACCTTTTGACTTAAAAGGTGATAGACAGTTTTATTAAATTTTATAGGATATAGGCCATTCTTGACTTTCTCATGTCTTATTCTATTTCTATTTGGTTAATTCAGAAAGTTCCTTTTTGAAGCTGCTGCATGATAGGGGGAAATATGGGCAAAGTCCTTTGACAAGCTGGTGGATTGATGACCTGTTTTGTTCCTTAGTAAATAAACACCAGGAAGGTCTGCTCCGAGCTAACCTTTCCATGAAATTTAGACTGTTATAAGGCACTTGAACTCCAACCTTATTGACCATTCTAATGCCATGTTCATTATATGCCCTCTGGAGACTATTAGCCCCTCTTTGGGGGTACCATAATTTACCATTAATCCAATATGCTACCCAGGGGTATCCCTGGGCCATGGGTAGGGGTCTATATAGTTTTTTCTTGTTTCCTTGGAAGACCCTTTGTATCTGTGGGTAAGGAATTATGCTATTAGAATAATTTCCCACAGGAGTGGGAAAGTCTACCAACAATTCAGCCTGTTATGACTGATTCATGAATTCTTTCATGGGAACAATCGAGGATAATTTCTTACTCAGGTTTATAAACACCTTGTTTACATGATTTGGGCATGATTCAATATTCTGGGGAGAACTAGTTGTCCCTTCAGAATTTCCCTCAAAATCAATCATTGACTGGCTTTGAGCCTTTCTTTCTTCATGGCCTATTCTTATGTGAAATCAGGACACAAAGCAAGACCATGAATAATATCAACAAGGAGTTATTAAGAGCAATCCCAGGAAAATTACCGCCGCCCTTTTGTATGCCACGTTCTCTTCCAGGAAGGTGGATTCCTTGAATTCCTTCTTTCCACGTCCTGGACCTTGTCAGGCAACATGGTTGGAAGAGGACATGGCAATGTGCCTTGGTGTGTTCCTCCTTGGGTCCAACTTCTTTGGGACTCTGAGCTTCCTGGACTTCCTGGAAGTCTATTTCCTTTGCCAGATTGGGGAAGTTCTCCTTTATTATTTGTTCAAATAAGTTTTCCAGTTGTTGCTCTTCCTCTTCTCCTTCTGGTACCCCTATAATTCAGATGTTGGCATGTTTAAAGATGTCCTGGAGGTTCCTATGCCTCTCCTCTTTTTTTTTTGAATTCTTGTTTCTTCATTCTTTTCTGTTTGGTTGTTTCTTCCTTCTGGTCCACTCTATTGTTTTGAGTCCCAGTTTTCTTCCCATCACTATTGGTTCCCTGTGCATTTTTCTTCATTTCACTTAGTGTAGCCTTCATTTTTTCATCTGATTTGTGATCAAATCAACCAATTCTGTGAGCATCCTGATCACCAGTGCTTTGAACTGTGCAGCTGATAGGTTGGCTACTTCTTTGTTGCTTAGTTGTATTTGCTCTGGAGCTTTGATCTGTTCTTCCATTTGGGCCTTTTTTGTGTGTGTGGTTTTGTCATGCCTGTTACATATGAGGGGCAGAACCTTAGGTGTTCACCAGGGTGGGGCAACCCAGTCCCAGGGTTGTGATGATGTATGTGGGGGCGAGGTTTGAGAGGGAACAATGGTGCTTGCTCCTCTCTCCGTTGGACTTCAGTCCCTTCTGCCACTTCCCTCAAGCAAACTGGGCCTTTTTGGTGCTAATTCCCATGTGGGTGGGCTTTTGCATGTTCTAGGACCCTGTGGGTTTCTCCAATGTACTCTCCTGTGAGGCTGGGAGTATCTCCCTGTGCCTCAGCCCTGACAGGTGTTTTCAATCAGTGCCCTGAGGCTCTATTTCCTGGCACTGTGACCTTGGATTGCATGCAGTGCCTTGCTTCACAGTTGCCACCTTGCTGGGTCTGCTGGTTGCCACCCTGCGCCCAGGGTCTGCCAGCTGCCTACTGTGCACCCAGGGTCCACTCGCTGTGGTCTTGCAAGCCTGGGATGCCTTACACACCTGGTCCCACCACTCTTTGTGCCGTGACCCCTCTGTGCCCAGCCATCCAACTCTGCCCCTCCTATTGGTCTGGATGAATGTGTCTATTTTAACTCCTTGGTTGTCCGACTTCTATACAGTTCAGTTTTCTGTCAGTTCTGGTTGTTATTCTGTTTCTAAATTGTTGTTGTCCCTATCTTCGTTGTGTGAGGAGGCACAGTGTGTCTGCCCATGCCTCCATCTTGGCTGGAAGTGTCTATTTATAGATCTCTATAGGGTAAAAGGAAGAGGGTATGGTATATAATGGCTGTGTGCTCTGACACTGTCAATATCATACAACTATTTAAAAAGGTGAGAAAAGGGGACTTCTGGCCAAGGTGGAGGTATAGGTAGATACACTGTGTCTCCTCTCACAACCAAAAGAAGGACAACACCAAATTTAAAAACAAAAAACAACCAGAAATGACAGAAAATTGAACTCTATGGAAGTCTGAGAACTGAGGAGTTAAAGAAGAAACATTCATCCAGATCAGTAGGAGGGGTGGAGATGGGCAGCTGGGTGGTAAGGACTCATAGCAAGGCAGTGGCTGGAGGATTGGGTGGTCCCACTTTTGTGTGCAGATAAACTGGGAGGAACAACTGGGGAGCAAGACAGACCATGGGAACCAGAGTTCCAGCATGGGGAAATAGAGCCCAAAACCTCTGACTGTAAAATCCTGTGGGGATTGAGGCAGTGGGAGAAACTCCAAGCCTCACAGGAGAGTTCATTGGAGAGACCCACAGGACCTAGAACATTCACAGAACCACCTACCTGGGAATCAGCAGCAGAAGGGCCCAATTTGTTTGTGGGTAGCAGTGGAAATAACTAAAGCCAGCAGAGAGTTGAGCAAGTGGTATTGTTCCCTCTTGGACCCCTTCCTCACATAGATTGCCACAATGCAGCAACAAGGGTTGCCCCACCCTGACAATACCTAAGGCTCTGCTCCTTACTACGTAACAGGCATGGAAGACAAAAAAAAAAAAAAATCCCAAATGAAAGAACAGATCAAAGCTCCAGAAAAAATACAACTAAGTGATGAAAAGATGGCCAACCTATCAGATGCACAGTTCAAAACACTGGTAATCAGGATGCTCACAGAATTGGTTGAGTATAGTCACCAAATAGAGGAAAAAGTGGAGATTATGAAGAGTGAAATAAAGGAAAACACACAGGGAACCAACAATGATGGGAAGGAAACCAGGACTCAAATCAACGGTTTGGACAAGAAGAAATAAACAGTCATCCAGAACAGAATGAAGAAACAAGAATTCAAAAAAATGAGGAGAGACATAGGAACCTCCGGGACAACCTTAAATATTACAACATTTGAATCATAGGGGTGCCAGATGGAGGAGAGGAAGAGCAGAAATGGAAAACTTATTTGCAAAAATAATGAAGGAGAACTTCCCTAATATGGCAAAGGAAATAGACTTTAAGGAAGCCCAGGAAGCTAGAGAGTCCCAAAGAGGTTGGACATAAGGAAGCACACACCAAGGCACATCATAATCACATTGCTCAAGATTAAAGATGTGAGAAACTTAAAATCAGCAAGACAAAAGGAGGCAGTTACCTACAAAGTAATTCCCATAAGACTGGCAGCTGATTTCTCAAAAGAAACCTTGCAGGTGAGAAGGGGATGGAAAGAAGTATTCCAAGTCATGAAAGGCAAGGACCTACACCCAAGATGACTCTATCCAGCAAAGCTATCATTTAGAATGGAAAGGCAGATCAAGTGCTTCCCAGATAAGGTCAAGTTAAAGGAGTTCATCATCACCAAGCCTTATTTTATGAAATGTTAAAGGGACTTATCTTAGAAAAAGAGTAACATAAAACTTTTGAAGAGTAAAATGGCAACAAACTCACAACTATCACCAACTGAAACTAAAAAACAAAAACAAATTAAGCAAACAATTAGAACAGGAACAGAATCACAGAAATGGGGATCACATTTCTGTGATCAGTGGGGCAGAGGAGAGGGGGAATGGGGGGGAAGGTACAGGGAATAAGTAGCATAAATGTAGGTAAAAACTAGACAGGAGGAGGTTAAGAATAATATAGGAAATGGAGAAGCCAAAGAATGTGTATGTGTGAACCATGAACATGAACTAAGGGAGGGGGCATGGAATGTGGGTGGGAGGGAATGTGCAGGGTGGGGGGAATAAAGGGGAGAAAATGGGACAACTGTAATAGCACAATCAATAACATGTAATATTTTTTAAAAAGGGGAGAAAGGAGATAATATATACAAGGTATTTTTTATCTGTTCTCAGTAATTAGGTTGGGGGTGGTAGTATTTTTAATTTGTGACCATTGTGTGTTTAATGTGGGATAAAGTAAATGAATGATTATGATATATTCTAATTATCTCATGTTTTAGAGAACCAGGGAGCCCAGACATCGATGTAACACAGAAGAGATTGTGTTAAAAAATAGTAATCTTGAGTTTAAACGAGGAGTTATCAGTATGAACTCATAAGCCATTTTATTTTTAAAAAATGTTATATATGTATGTATGTGTATATATATGTGTATATATATTTCTAGTATATTTCTAGTTCTGATTAGTGAAAAGGCCTATCTAGCAATGAGTATCTCCAGTACCCAGATTGTAACCTTGTAATATCATTTCTCACCAAAGGAAACCAGGGCTCTTGGAGAAATGGGTGATTCCAGGTCTGGCTAAGAAAATGTACAAGATGAATGGAAACACCTTGTCATACCAAATAGTGAGGAAGCTACTAGGGAATATAAGGTTACATTAAAAGCACTCAGGAGCTAATTTTATTTTTACATACTTCTTTAAAAATATTTTTCAATTACAGTTTGCATTCAATAGTATTTTGTATGAGTTCAGGTATATAGCATAATGGTCAGATAATCATATAATTTCCAAAGTTCCTCCCCACCCCAATATTTCCAGTACCCCACCTGGCACCATACATAGCTATTATAATATTATTGACTATATTCCCTATGCTGTATTTTACACCCCCGTGACTATATTGTAACTACCAATTTGTTCTTCTTAATCCCTTCATTTTTTTATGCAGTTCCCCATCTCCCCCTCCTCTCTGGCAACCATCAATATGTTCTCTGTGTCTACTTAGGAGCTAATTAAAAAACTTTATTGGATAAATTTGGCACCATTTGAACTACAATAAAAAAAACTATTTGTAATGGGTAAAAACATCAAAATATGTTTAAATCCATGAGTGTATAAATACAAACGCAATTGGTCATCTTCAGAGAATGATCAGGATCCAATGTATTATCTTGGAATGGGTAATAAAGAGAAAGATTCAAGCATTTATCCTGCTTTTTCTCGATCTGGGCCAATGGCAACCAAACCATAACGGGGAATACATCTCTTTATAAAACTCTTCCAGCTAATAAATAAAAAAGAAATGACAGAATTATAATATCAACATTGTAATGGTTATAGGCATTGTGTTTTGACAGTTGCTCTCATCACACAAAGGGAGGACATCAGACTTTATGTGTCTCTTAATGACAGACCTCAAAACCAATTATGGTATTACCAAAGGGATTGCACCTGATTCTCATCCAGCTTCTAGAGTAGGGGCGTCCAAACTTTTGGTGTCTCTAGGCCACACTGGAAGAAGGGTGGTCTTGGGCCATACATTAAATACACAAACACTAATGAAAACTGATGAGCAAAAAAAAAAGGTTTTAAGTACATTTATGATTTTGTGTTGGCCCACATTCATAGCTATCCTGGGCTGCCACGTGGCTAGTGGGGCATGGGTTGGACACCCAAGCCAGCTGCCAATTTGCAAGAAATGCAGAGGAACATGTTGAATTACAACATGAGTATCCATCAGGCTATAAGAAATCTACAAGCCCAATGCCCCAGGTTTTTGACAAATAAATTGTAATGGAAAGAAAGAGGTGGATAGGGATCTGTGCAATGCAGGAGGTCAAGCCTGGGGATCTTGATCATTCAAAATCCACAAGGAAGACGAGGTGGAATAGACATTTCCTCAATTACTCATGTTATAGGGAACTCTGATGGCGGCCGGTTGGTGAAGCAGAACTGCAACCCTATATGTCCGAGACTTGTTTTAAGGGGTCCCAGATAAAGGCAGCATATGTCCTATACATGAGTCTAAACTAGATCACCTCAGTGTAAATAAAAGGTGAAGACACAGTCATAGCACAGGAAGCTGCACCCAAAAGGTGATAAGGAGAAAGTTACAAGCCATTTCCAAAACAATACACATTCCTTCTGACCAGGCCCCTGCTCAGACCTCAGTCGTGGGAGGTGGAAGGGCCATGTCCATTGACCCCACACATGTAAAATTAAGAAAGACCTAAAAGACATATTAAATTATTTTAAAGGGCAAGACAGGGTACACACTAAGGGCACACACTTGGTGATAAAATCACTCACACACGAAAAGCAAAGAAGTAATTGCTGTAAAAAAAACCCCAGAATATTGGTTGTTTTGGAAAGTAGGAGACAGTTGTCACTGGGACAAGCATTTCTGGGGTCACTGGTACATTTATATTTCTTGAACTTCTGGTAGTTATAATGTTTTCTTTTCGGAAATAATAATGTTTATTTTATAATTGAAAGATTAAAAAAGAGGTAAAAGTAGTGATAAGTCAACTAAAATATACCCATACCTTAGAAAACTTGCATAGTGATTTTGTTCTATTAAGCCCCTTCTTGGGGGATTTTCTAGGTTCTAGCCAGACTTTCAGACCCAGAAGACCCAAACCAAGCACACTCAGCACTATTTACACACTGCAGAGAGCAAATCTCTTCGCCTCCCTTCCCCAATCAGGGAGCAAGCCGACATTCACCTTGATCAAGTTTTCAAGGGGAACAGAGCTAGAGGGTTAACCTCAGGTCAAATTTGTGCATAACAAAGATGAAAGATTTTTTGTTTGTTTGTTTTTAACCCATTATGGACACCTTCTAAGAATTAGAGAACTCTCATTGTTGCATTTATTTTCACAGCATGCTTTTAAAGTATCTCATGTATAAATAAGGCAAGTATCAAGACCTCCTTCAACTCTGGTTTGGTATTTGATATAGCAGTATATTAACTTCCTTATTCTTCATATGGATATAATATGAAATGAGGCGGGGGGTTAGTGAAAATTTTCAGGTCATACAGGAAGCTGGAGGCTCTGCTAGGCCACTTGACAAAAAGTGTTAAGTCCTCTGGTTTGGTTTCAATGTCATCTTAGAAATAGGTTTTGTTTCTAATTTTTCCTTTTGTTGCCTTCCTCCTTTGTCTTTTTGGTAAAGACCGGGAAGAAGTACATCATTTCTGAATCGTAGTCATTAAAGGTAGAGTGTATTCAAAAGTGGTTTGTTCTCTGATGTAAGTCCCTAAAACAGCAGAAGAGGTTTTGACAGAACTAGGACATGGGAGGCAAGAAGTCAATTAAAGCTGATTTTTTTTTTCAAGAGTCACATAAATGTTATAAAAGTGCCACATACTTGAGCCATTTTAGCAGTTTTCCATCTGCTTTTGTCTCAGAAAGAGGGAAGTTTTTCTGGCATTTCTCTGAATTGTCTTAAGTGACTTTTAGATCATCACAGTGAGTGGAGTGCTTCCAATCCTCAATGTTCCAATTTGACTCTGAAGTTTAGAACAGGATGCACTAATTCATTTGGTTAGTTTTGCCCCCTTTTGGCTTGAAAAATAAAAGAATGTGAATTCTTTCACTTGGCAGAGCAAGTAGCATTGTGGGTTGTCCTTCAAATAGGTTTTCCACAGGCACCAATCTCTTCTTGGGCATGAACAGGCTGTTGTTGAACAGACAGACATTTAGGAGATTCTATAAATTGAATCTTCCATCTTCTGCTAATATGGCTTTTGGCAATAAAGCCATTATCATGAAGTGCCATAAAAGACATCTTTTTTTTTTCATCTGTTGCCTACTCAGCATGGGGTTCATTGCTATTTAGAAGTCTGATTGCTAAATGCTAAACTAGGCAGGTCACCCTGCAGTAGTAGATGGATAGATGGGTCTCTGAGATGCCACCTGCTGTCATTCAGGACAACTGGCAAATTTTTTGGAGGCAAGGCCTAAAATGGCAACAGAGGCAAGCTCCCTTTATTTTGTTTGCCAATTGGACATTGGCTAATTGGCCCTAATGAAGATCAGTATGTGGGTAGTCTATGAACTGAGTCAATTTAGGTACCTATTTGGAGTCTGGTGCTGTGAAAAATTTTAGAGCTGGATAAAACAAGAAATTCTATTCTTAGAAACTGGGGAAATAATACTGAACAATAAGAAAGAATTTGAGAACCATGAAATGCCAAAGTCTATTCATTTTTTTTTTAATCCTCACTCAAGGACATTTTGTCATTGCTTTAAAGAGAGAGAGAGAGAGAGAAACATCTATACAAGAGAGAAGCATGGATTGGTTAGCTCCTGTACGCACCCAGACTGGGGATTGTATGTGCCCAGATTGTACTGTTGGCCTGAACCTACAACCTAGGTATGTGCCCTGATGGGAAATCAAACCTGCAATCTTTTGATTAGGCTCCAACCAACTGAGCCACACTGGCCTGAGCCAAAATATGTTCATTTCATAAAGACTCAGAATTACACTGGGGCACTTTGTAAGTGTTGCAGAGGTGGTAGTGGCTACTACTACTACTACTATTACTAATTACAATTATTGTTATTACAGAGGTAGTATTTTAGAATGAATGGAGGGTGGGATGGAATATTGATAATGTACAAAAGGAGGAAGCTCTTGGAGAATGGAAGGGATTTACAAACAGAAGGAGTTTGAAAGCAGCAAAGTGCAGATTAGGTCAGTTCTCAGTTTAGGACTTGGATTTCTTGTGTCTTAGTCAATTCTCCCACCTGCTTTCTACCTCCCAAAAGTTTGTTAGTGTCTATTCTGTTATTATTCCTCTTCTTGTGGGGTTCTCTCTCTTTTTTTAAAAGAAAATAACTTCACTGAAATTTAGTGAGATTTTCAGAGTAAAAGTAGATGTATATTTTCAAATTATCATTTTAACATTTTATTTTGTTTTTAGAGATTTTATTTACTTATTTGAAAGAGAGGGGAAGGGAGGGAGAAAGAGACAGAGAAAAACATCAACGTGTGGTTGCCTCTCATGCACACCCAAGTGCAGACCCAACACCAACCCAGACAGGTGCTCTGACTGGGTATTGAACCAGTGACCCTTTGGTTCACAGGCCATCACTCAATCCACTGAGCTACACTAGCCAGGACACAGGAGACTTTTCAAAAGAGAAATAACTTCATTCATTTTTGTTGAGCCATAAAAGTTCTTCATATATTCTAGATATGAGTACTTATCGGATACATATATTTTCTTCCACTCTTGCATTATGTTTTTACCTTCTTGATCATGTCCTTTGCTGTACCTAAGTTTTTAACTCTGATGAAGCCTAGTTTATTTATGTTTTTTGTTTGTCACTTGTGCTTTTGATGATTTCATATCCAAGAAACCATTGCCTAACGTCATGAAAATCTACACCTATGTTTTCTTGTAAGAGTGTTGTAGTTTTAGGTCTCAAGTTTAGGTCTTTGGATTCGTTTGAGCCGTTCTTTTGCATGATGTGAAATAAGAGTCTACTTTCATTCTTTTACACGTGACTGTCCAGTTGTGTCAGCAAAATTTGTTGAAGTCTGTTCTTTCCCTATGGTATTGTTTCAGCACCTTGTTGAAAATAAATTGTCAAAAATAAAACCTGACTGTAAATTTCAGGTTTTATTTCTGGACTCTCAGTGTATTCCACTGATCTATGTATCTGTCCTTATGCCAGTAACACATAGTCTTGATTACCACTCCTTTGTAGGTCAGAAAGTGGGAAGTCTTCAATTTTGTTTTTCTTTTTCAAGATTGTTTTGAATATTCTGGATCTCTTAAATTTCCACATGAATTTTAGAATTAGGTTATCATTTTTTGCATAGTCTAGCTGGAATTTTGACAGGGATTATGTTGAATCTATAGACCAATGTGGGAAGTGTTGCCATCTCACATATTAAACATTAAATTTATTAACATTAATATATAAGACTTAAATATTGTTTTATAATTCATGGACATGGGGTGTATTTCCACTTATTTGTCTTTTTAAATTTCTTTCAGTAATGTTTCATAGTCTTCAGAGTTTAAGTTTTGCATTACGTTTGTTCAATTTCTTTCTAAATGTTTTATACATTTTTTGATGGTATTGTAAATAGAATTGTTTTCTTATTTCATTTTTGGATTGTTTATTGCTAGAGGATAAAAATGCAATTGAATCTGTGCATTGATCTTATATCTTGATGAACTCGTTTATTAGTTCTAATAATTTTCTGGTGGATCACTTAGCATTTTCTAGATATAAAATTATATCATCTATAAATAGAGATAATTTTACTTCTTCCTTTTAACATGAATGCTTTTTATTGTATTTTCTTGTCTAATGACCCAGACTAGAATCTCCTGTATAATTTTGAATAGAAGTGGTGAGAGTGGACATCCTTGCCTTCTTCCTAATGTTGCTTAAAACATTTTTTTTGTAGATGCCTTTTATTAAGCTTAGAAAGTTGCCTTCTATGCCTAAATTGCTGAGAATTGCCTACAAATTTTGAAAAAAACTTTCGTTTTCTTCTAGTTCAAAATACTTTGTATTTTATTTTGTGATTTTCTCTTTGACCCACGGGCCATTTGGAAGCCTGTTGTTTAATTTCCAAGATTGGAGAAGGGAATTTTCCTGTTATTTTTTCATGACAGGCATATCTTGTTATATTGTGCTTTGTTTTATTATGCTTCACAGATACTGTGTTTTTACAAATTGAAGGTTGTGTCAACCCTGCATTGAGCCAAACTATCAGTGCTGTTTCTTCAAGAGCATCTGTTCACCTGCGCTTCTCTGTCACATTGTGATCATTCTCACAATATCCCCAACTCCTTATTATTATTATATTTGTTTTGGTTACCTGTGATCAGTTATCTTTGGTGTTACTTTTGTAACACTGTAGGTGATGGTTAGCATCTTTTTAAATAATAATTGTCTTTTTTAGACATAATACTATTGCACACTTATATACTACAGTATAGTATAAATATAACTTTTATACGCACTGAGAAACAAAAAAAGTCATGTGACTTACTTTATTGTGATACTCACTTTATTGTGGTGTTCTGGAATCACACCCATAATATCTGAGGTATGCCCGTATTGCATTCTAGTTTAATTCAGTTATAGTCAGAGACTAGAGTCTATATAATTTAAATTATTTTAAATTTAAGATGTATTTTATGACCCAGGATGTGGACCGTCTTATTGAATGTTCCCTGCACACTTAAAAAGAATGTGTATTCTGCCATCCTTAGGCAAAACATTCTGTAAATGTTGATTTAGATCCAATCAGTTACTAGGGCTGATGAGCTCTCCTATGTTATTGCTGATTTTCTGTTCATAAATTCTATCAATTACTGAGAGAAAAGTGTTGCAGCCTCCAATTATGATTGTAGATTTGTCTATTTTTCCTTTCAGTTTTTGCTTCATGTATTCTGAAGCTCTATTGTTAGGTGTATACACATTTGGGCTTGTTATGTTTTCTTGGTAAGTTGACCCCTGAGTTATTATGCAATGTCTCTTTCTATCTAAGGTAATTTTTTTGTCTAGAATCTACTTTGTCTAATTTTAATATAGCCATTCCAGTCTTCTTTTGATGAGTGTTATCATGGTATATCTTTTTCTACTTCTAACTTAACAATATTTTATATTTGAAGTGAGTTTCTTATGAACAGCATATTGATCATTTTTATTCATTCTATAATACCTATTTTTTATTTTTTAATTCTCACCTGAGGATATGTTTATTGATTTTAGAGAGAGAGGAAGTGGGGAAGAGAGAGAGAGACAGAGAGAGACAGAGAAATATCAATTGGGTATCTCTAATAGGTGCCTCAACTGGGGATCAAACACACAACCTAGGTATATGCCCTGACTAGGAATTGAACCTGCAGTCTTTTTGGTGTATGAGACCATGCTCCAACCACCTGGGCCACCTGGCCAGGGCACAATATCTATTTTTTTAAATGGTGTATTTAGACTGTTTACATTGAATATATTTATTGATATATTTCTTACAGGCCTCTCATTCTGTTGTTTTCTGTTTGTTCCTTCAAGTTATATTTATTTCAATTTCTTTGGATTTTGGTTGCTTATCTTTACTAATTATCTAGGTATCATTTTGCAAAGTGTCTTCAGAATTGTGAAACCTTTGCTAAAATAGAAACATCTATTCTGGTTTTGAGACTAGTAATCAGCCAAAATAGTTGGTTTTAAAACATTTTTAACTCTCCTTGTTTCTTTTGAGACTGTCATAAGCATAGACAAACTCAATGCCTTAAACAGAAGGCCTTTAACTCAATGCCTTCATGAGATAAAGGAGAAACTGGAGCTTGGAAATAGATTTTATCCACAGGTATACTGCTTTTAACTTTCACCTTTATTAGCAAAGCTAATGTGAAAGCAAAGTGTTTTCTGTTGCCAATTTAACTTCTTTAATTAAAAATGAAACTTATAAGGTAATAGTGCCATGGGTGAAGTTCTGTCATCAGAAGGGGGAAAATGGGTTTAAAATTGAAACTGAGCATGGTAGAGACTATAGCACAGAATCAGGAGTTTTGACACTTTTAATGGAAAACGGATACCAATGCCTTAAACTCTTCTAATATTACCTTTTTTTAAAAATTATAAAACTATAAGAGGCATGACTATGAGAAAAGCACTGATGAAAGCTGAGGTGCTCTGGGAAGGTGGGAGTTTGAAAGATTAAAGCATGAATACTCAGGGTTTCAAACTAAAAGAATGTGTGTTCCCGTTCTTAAATGAGGTCAGGCAAAGCACAGTTTCTCCTCACTTTTGCAAATCTCATAAAGTTGGGAAGTATCTGAAATAAGCAATCATTGTGGAATGTACTGCACTTGACTGTCACAAAACCCAGTGAAAAACCTTGGTTCACAGTCTTTGTGCTAGCTGGAGTGACTTTGGGAGTCAAATTTCTCTGAGTAAAAGGCAGTACTCAAATTAAGTACTGCCTCTCTTCCTCCTTCCCTCCCTCTCTCTCTCCCTCCTTCCCTGCCTCCTTTCCTCCTTCCCTCTCTCTTTCTTTGTTCCTTTTTTGAGAGTCTTAAAACCCTCCCCTCTAATTTTCAATCATATAAAAAATTATCTTTTCAAACAGTTTGCCATTCCTTAAGGACTCAACCAGTCAGGATTAGTGTGTTTGTTACGCCTTTGCAGTCCACCCAGTAGAGTTTCTAATACTTTGTGGAATTATGTTCTTCTCCCCTAGAAAAAGCCAAATGGCATCCATACCAGACATGCCATTTTACAAAATATTAATAGGCTTCCCCGAATATCAGTATTATTCAGGCATGCAAAATATGACATCTACAAAAAAACTTTTATATAAGAATGTCCTTGGCTCAGGACTCACGGTAAAAGTGTAATAGTAAAACTAAGTTAATTTCATGATAATTTAAATTTAAAGTAGAAGGAGGCCAAGGATCTTTGGTTCAGTTCCTTCCCCGTGTCTTCCAAGAACTAAAAGTTGAGATTTAGTGAAATCAAACTAGTGTGGTATGTCTGTGTACACTCACCAGCCTTTTTCCCCCCCCTAAGCTTACAGCTCGGTCCTTCTGGACCCAACCTGTAGATGTTGAGTCCCAGCGACACAGATGCCCGAGGAAGATTTGGTTTTTAGATGAACAATTGCAGCCAACAGAGAGGGCCTTTTAAGAGCACCAGCCACCAGCTGGAACGATTACCCAGGGCAAGTAGGCCTCCCTCACCTCACTGGCCTTCAGGGCCCAGAAAGTTGGGAGGACCCCATCCTGTCCCAAAGCAGACCTCTGCTCATCCTTCCGTGTGACATGGAAGGGGCTGTGGGCCCTCTGTGCTTGCCTCCATAGAGCAGGGTGGGGCTGCACACAGCAGGAAACAGATGTAGCCCTTGCAGGGGGTTCTGAAGAGCAAGCATCACCAGCCTTTCCAAGGTGTTCCTCATCTTCCACTGTAGTTTTTCAGAGATTCATCTGTCAGAGAATTCTTCCTCTCCAACCATTTCAGCTGGAAATCCTCAAAGAGGATACATGGTTCCTCTGACATCCTGTTATGTTTTCAGTGGCTTTGCAGATTTGTTTTTGGTGTGTTTTTCCAGTACTGTGCTTTTCTTCATTTTCCCCAAGTGATTCATTAGTTTTTTTTCCTGTTGAAGAAAGTTATCATTAATATCCAAATTAATAGTCAAGGAAGCATCCAAATTTAGGGCAGCTATTTTTCTACAGGAAATTGGGTTAGTTGCTTTCTTTCCTATTAAAACCTCATTTTGCTAGATGTTTAACTTTTTAATTTGGGTTTGAAATAGCTTTATTGTTTTTCTCTGTTTCTAAAATGAAATACGTACAACCTCTTTGTAAAATCTTAATAAAATACTGAAAAATATAAAGAGTGTGGCAAAGACTTACCACAATTCTACTTCCTGTAGACAGTCCCTCTTCCCGTTTGATCTAAATCCCCTTTCAGGAAACTAGAAACACAGCTGCCTAAGAGTGTGGAGTCCATGACCGAACTCTCTCCTCAGAACCCTCCCCGCTCCCTTGTCCCGCCTCCTCGCCCATTGTCACACTAACTCGGCCCCACTTTAATTTTGTGACCACAAACGTCAAGCGGGCTCTAGCACCACTCAACAATAGGAATCCATTTCCCTCGTCGGTTCTCTCTGCCACTCTCCAAGACCCCTGTTTTATGCCTTTTCTTGCCACCATTCTTTAACAACCTTTCCCTCCCTCGTGTTCAGATGATGACCTTGTTTCTTATTTCTTCTCCTTACCCCTCTTTTTATATTCTGTTCTTCTTCCCACCAGCTTCATACTGCAAAGCAGGGAGGCAGCGGCGATGGCAAGGAGGAGGGAGTGATGGACAAGCAGGTGCTGCCAGCTGGAAGATCTCATAACTGGGGGAGTCTGGTGCGGATTGTAAAGACGGAAAAGCAGCCTCTCCATCCTGTTTCCATGGAGGCTGCACCAGTCTCACCAATAGTCTTCAAGGGTTCCCTTTCTTCCGCATTCTCACCAGGTTTGTCGTCTCTTGTCCTTTAAGGTGGGTATTTTTAATTCGTATTTTCTTCACGCAGCTCTCTAGGCCTCAAGTATGACAGCACATGCTAAACAGCATGGAAGGAGGGAATCCTGCCACATGTTGCTGGCATGTTTCTGTGATGGCTGCGCAGAGATCTGTTAGCAATTAAAGATTGATCTCATTGTCCAAGAAACATGAGGACTGACAGATTGGCACCGCAGGATGTTTGAGGAACCAGGAAATGGGAAGCGTGCATTGAGGATTATAGTGTAGGGGTCTAATAAGAATAGAAGGACTCAGTGGACAGCATCTGCAATACTTAAAAAACAATAGGAACTTGTTTTAAACTTAAGAGGTAGCAATATTATAAGTAAGGTGGGTTGATTTTTTTTGAAGTTACAGTAGATTATATTTAAAACTGAATATTTAACAGTTTATTGGGTGAGCCTAAAGGCTTGAAGTTACACATCTATGAATTGAAGCCTTTGTGTGTTTGACACCTTGGATCCTCTCCTTCCTCTGCTGTTTCCTAGCTTACTGCAGCAGATGAGGGGCTCCTAAACCATCTGTTAACTTTTCTTTCTCCATTTTTAACCATGCGGAGCTGCTCGAGGCAAGAAGACCCAGAGCCAGCAAGTCTGAAACAAAAAGCAAAGGAGGTGAGCTCGGTGAGAGATCATTGAGTTTGACATTTCGAGGCTTGAGCCTATTAATTTTTTATGCCCTGCTACTTGTATATCGTTAATAAAAATCTGATGAAAAACTTTTTAGGATGCATTTGTTGCTTTGGCTTTGATCTTAATGTTTGCAAACTAATACATTAATACATGTGAAGCCTTAAGGAGTTTTTCTAAGAGAATATTTCCATACATTATATTTTCATTTCCATTTTAGGTAGCTGAGCCTCTGTGGGGTTGATGGCAGTGGCATTCGATTTTGGTGGGAAATGTGTTTCTTCGTCTCCTATTAAATGTTACTTCCTAGGCATATGAAACCTTGTCATCAGTATTTTACCTAAATTCACTTCTGTAAGAGCCCGCATTTCTAAGATATGTTGCCATTTCAAATTCTTCATTTTGAAAAGCTGTGTGAAACTCCATTCAGTTATTTGCAATAGAAAAACTTATACCAAATCATGTAATCACTGGGCTTGCTGTCTAGTTATTAACATTTTCTTGAAACAGGCTACTGAGATGAGCTCAACTGAATGTCATTATCTTCGCTCTCTTTAAAGTGCCTGTTTCCTAGTTGTGACATCTGTGACGAATTGAGTGGCAGTGAACTCAGTAGTCTAGAAGTGGAAGTCAAGCCCACTAAGCCATGTTGTTTGTTACTTATAGGTTGCATACAGTTGACCCTTGACAATCAGGATTCGATGGCACAGGTCCACTTATATGCAGATTTTTTCAATAACTACATACAATTCCATAAATGTATTTTCTCTTGCTTATGATTTTCTTAATAATATTTTCTTTTTTCTAGCTTGCTTTTTTGTTAGAATATAGTATATGACACATATAACTTACAAAATGTGCATTAATTGACTGGTTTATGTTATTAGGAAGGCTTCTGGTCAGCAGTAGGCTCTTACTAAGTTTCTGTGAATCAAAACTTATAAGAAGATTCTCAACTACAGGGTGGGGGTGGTGGCACCCCTAACCCCCACGTTGTTCAAAGGTCAACTCTATATGACCCCAAATGCAAAATGCAGTCATGGCATGACAAAGTGTTCCCAGAGAGCTTCTACACAGCATGTGAGATTGGAGGGTCTAATGAATTGTGAGATTATATTTAAAATTTTACTTCACAAAAATTAGTAGATATGAAGCTTGAATTATTACTTATGAAACAATGATTGTTACCCTAAATTTGAATACTTTGCTGTGACATGTGGCAAATGAGCTGTTGAAGTGGCCCTTTAGGTTGTGCTTTACTACAGTGACTGTGGAATGTTTAAAACACTTATGTTTTAGGTTGAGTGTAGTACAACCTTCAATTGTTTTCAAATTTTTAACCTCGTGAGTAATGTTTGAAAGGTCTGTCATTTTCTGATTTATGAGTGGCTAATCATTCAGACAAATGCTAAGTACCTTTTCTTAGAGGGAGTGGAAAAAAGCACACTATATACAGGAAAGCAAAATTAAGTCACTGTAGTGATGGTGAAGGTAACCACTGATCACAGTGATTGCTATGAAAATTTCTTTTACTATTGTTCCCCTCAAGCCCCCTGAAAAGAAAAGATGAAATTGTTATAAATGTGGTTATATTTTATATCCACTAGAGGGAGTGATGCTGTACAGATATCTATTTTTAATGAAAAAGATTTGTCATTAATTTAGTAAATAAATTTGTGATAATAGTATTATCTAAATTCAACAGCCGTGAAATTGTAAGTCTTGCTCTTCATTTACGAGTGTTGCTGGGGTGGTTGATTTAAACTTGAAGCCAGCTTTTTGGTGACAGAGGGAAGTGTTCTATATGTTCACACATTTGTGCTACTTCTTTCTCTCCCTTCTAAATGTAATTCCTTAATTTTCTAATTCTGCTTACTGTCCTGAGGCGATTTTGATATGCAAATGAGCTTTAGCATTTTAAAAAATGGAAGCTTTTGAGATTCTGACTTTCATTTCTTTTAGAGATTATGTGTTTGGTACAGTAGCCTCACAACAGGGAATAAATGATTACAACTTTCTACTTTGGCTTTGAAGAGTCTTCTTACTGGAGACCCGGCCCGGACCTCCTGGTGGTCTCCCCAGTCGGTGCTTCAACTGGGGGGTAAATGACGCCCCCACACAGGAGACTTCTTCTCATCTCTGTCTTCCATGAAGCCATGAGACCAAGAAGCTTCAAATCTGAATGTTTTATTTTTCAAAATGTGAAGAATTTGAAGTAATTTATATACATGCTTTTATAAATTTTAAGAAGTACCGAAGGGCTTGTAATGAAAAGCACACCACTGGGCTCATCTTCCCGTCCTTGTGTGTCAGTCCTCAGACTGACTGCTTTATAAAATAAAATTTTTATCGAGGTAAAATTTACATATGGTGAAAAGCACAATTAAAAGTCTTCAAATAAATTGGTTTAGATTAATTGGCACAGTTGTGAAACCACCACCACACTCAAGCTCACAGGTCATTTCTCTCACCCGCGAAAAGGCCCTCATGCCCCTTTTTGTCAGAATTAATCCATCGTGGTGACTGTCAAAATGGCCACTGATAAGAGTGATTGCCATAGAAATTTATTTTACTGTTTTTCAAAAGATATCAAATAGTTATAAATGCATTATATTTTAGATCCGCTAGAGGGAGTAATGAAGTTGAATTTACCAGTTTTTTTCTTTATCTCTTTTGTTTTTTATGTGTATCACGTATAAGAACTCATTGCCTGACAAATGTCATTAAGGTTTACACCTATGATTTCTTTTAAGAGTTTTGCAGTTTTAGTTCTCACATGTAGGTCTTGATCCATTATGAGTTAAATTTTGTGTATGGTGTGAAGTAAGTGTCGAAATACATACTTTTTGCATGTGGCTATCCACTTGCCCCAGAACCATTTGTTGAAAGTCTGCTCACTCCCATTGATTGGGTTGGTACCCTCTTTGCAAACCAGTTGACTGTGAGTGCAAAGGTTTATTTCTGAATTCCTGATTGTCTTTCATTGATATAAATGTCTATTGTTATGCCAGTACCACACTCCTTGCTTACGGTAGCTTTGTAGTAAGCTATGGAATTGGATGTGTAAGTCCTCCAACTTTGTTCTTTTTCCAGATTGTTTCAGCTATTATGTGTCCTTTGCTTTTCCATGTGAATTTTAAATCAGCTAGTCAATATCTGCTGCTGCTGCAAAAAAAAGCCAAGTGGGATTTTGACAAGGATTGCATTGAACCTTAGATCAGGTGGCACAAAACTGCCATGTTAACAATATTGGGTCTTTCAATTCACAAGGCTGTGGTGTCGCTTCGTTTGTTCAGATCTTCCTTAATTTTCCCCAGCAATGTTTTGTCGTTTGAGTGTAATCTTTACACTTCTTTTGTTAAACTTATTCCCAATTATTATATTCTTTTTAAAGTATATTTTATTGATTATGCTATTATAGTTTTCCCAATTTTTCCCCCTTTACCTCCCCTCCCCCTCCATCTCCCAACCCTCCAGCATCCCCCCACCTTATTTCATGTCCATGGGTTGTACATATAAGTTCTTTGAGTTCTCTGTTTCCTATACAGTTTTTGACCTCTCCCTGTCTATTTTATGCTTACCAGTTATGCTTCTTCTTCCCTGTACCTTTCCCCCTATTCCTCCCCTCCCAACTACTAATCCTCCATGTGATTTTCATTTCTCTGATTTTGTTCCTGTTGTAGTTGTTTGTTTAGTTTCTGTTGTTTCTCTTTCTTTTATTGTCTTAAGTTCATTTGTTGATAGTTGTGAGTTTGTTGTCATTTTACTGTTCATATTTTTGATCATCTTCTTTTTCTTAGATAAGTCCTTTTAACATTTCATATAATAAGGGCTTGGTGATGATGAACTCCTTTAACTTGACCTTATCTGGGAAGTACTTTATCTGCCCTTGCATTCTAAATGATAGCTTTGCTGGATAGAGTAATCTTGGATGTAGGTCCTTGCCTTTCCTGACTTTGAGTACTTCTTTCCAGCCCCTTTTTGCCTGCCAGGTTTCTTTTGAGAAATCAGCTGACAGCCTTATTAGAACTCCATTGTAGGTAACTCTCTCCTTTTCTCTTGCTGCATTTAAGATTCCCTCTTTATCTTTAATCTTGGCTAACTTAATGATGATGTGCCTTGGTGTGTGCCTCTTCGGGTCCAAGTTCTTTGGGACTCTCTGGGCTTCCTGGACTTCCTGGAAGTCTATTTCCTTTGCCAGCTTGGGGAAGTTTTCCTTCATTATTTGTTCAAGTAGGTTTCCAATTTCTTGGTCTTCCTCTTCTTTTGGCACCCCTATAAATCGAATATTGGAACATTCAGGTTGTCCCAGATGTTTGTAAGACTGTCTCCACTTTTTTTAATTCTTCTTTTTTCATTCTGTTCCAGTTGGATGTTTATTTCTTCCTTTGCTCCACATCATTGATTTCAGTCCTGGTTTCCTTCCTGTCACTGTTGGTTCCCTGAATATTTTGCTTTATTTCATTTTGGGTATCTTTCATTTGTTCTTTCATTTTTTGACCAAGCTCAATCAGTTCTGTGAGCATTTTGATTACCAGGGCTTTAAATTCTCCATCAGATAGGTTGGCTATACCCTCTTCGCTTAGCTCTCCTTCTGAGGTTTTGCTCTGTTCTTTCATTTTGGCCGTATTTCTTTGCTCCGGGCCTCTGATAAATTGTAAGGGGGTGGGGCCTTAGGCTTTCTCTCCCAGGCGGAGCAGCCCTCCCTGCTGCGCTGTGGGGCTGCTCATGGGGGAGGGGCCGGAGAGGGAACAACGCAGCACCCTGCTCATCTCTAGCCTGGTTTTCAATGGACTCTCGTGTGAAACTGGGAGTTTCTCCCACCTCGGCAACTGCCGTGGTCCACAGCCAGCTCGGAGTCTCAGTTTCCCTTTGAATCAGCCCTTCCCGCACAGCCAGCCGCCTCTTCGCAGCCAGCTCTGCCCGTGGTTGGCTGCCTCTGCTGCCTCACTGCGGTTTGTCTCTGTCTGCAGCCTTACCAGTCTGGTTGTTCTGTCTGACTGTTTCTTTAATTCCGTGGTTGTTGGAGTTCCATGCAGTTTGATTTTCTGGCACTTCTGGTTGTTTATTATAATTTTAGCTTCATTGTAACCTTTGGTTGTGTGAGGAAGTGAAGGGTTTCTTCCTAGACCTCCATGTTGCCTGGAACTCTATTCTTTTTGATACTATTGTGAATGGAACTGCTTTCTTAGTTTTATTTCACATGCTCATCGCTCCCATATAGGAATACAACTGACTTTTGTATATTGATCTTGTATGCTGCTGACTTGCTGTACTCACTTATTAGTTGTAGTTTTTTTAAAAAAGTGGATTCTATAGGATTTTCTATATACAAAATTATATCATCTGAGAATAAGTATATTGGGTCTCAATAGTTTTATTTCTATCTTTCATTCTGGATACCTTTTATTTCTTTTTCTTGTGTAATTTCCCTTGCCAAAATCTCCAGTACAATGTTAAATAGAACTGATAAGAGCTGACATCCTTGTTTTGTTCTCAATCTTGGGAGGGAAGAATTCAATCTTTTAGTTAGAAGAGATTTTGAATTTTGATGAAGTGCATGTTATTATTTTCTTCTGGTTAGTGCTTTTTGTTGTTTGTCTAATAAATTTTTGCCTGTATTTGTCCTGTACCTTAAAAACCAATGCAGGAGGATTGTTTCTCATACCACCAATCAATGCTCCATTTAAGTCAATTCTGACACTATCTACCCCCAAAGAGCATCCCATCCCACAGGTAAGGGCTCTGTCCCACAAGACTGCTCTCCACTTCAGTTGCCAATTGCAAGCCCAGGTTGTTACCTGTGCTCCTGACTGACTCACCTAGCTACAAGCTGGAGGGTCTCATGACCCCCTCCCTGGGTTTGATTAATTTGCTGGAGCAAAATTCAGATGCCAGTTGAAAGTCGAGGTTGTTACCCATACTTTTGACTGGCTGGCTGCACATCAGATGTTATCATGGCTTTCTCCTTACATTCAACCCATTTGCTAGAGTGGCTCACAGAGCTCAGGAAACACATTTACTGGCTAGATTACTGGTTAATTACAAAGGGTACGAAAGGATGTGAATTAGTAGCCAGATGAAGAGAGTCATAGGGCAAGGTCCTAAACAAGAAAGCCTCTGTCCTCATGGAGCTTGGGCCTGGCATGGTAACACGTGGAAGTATTCTTGTTCTGAACCCGGAAATTCTCTGAACCCTGTCCTTTTGGGTTTTATGGACTTTATTACATAGGCATAATTGATTAAATCACTGGCCACTGGGGATTGATTCCACCTCTAGTCCCTCTGCCCTCCCAGAAGTTGGAGGTTGGAGGTTGGAGGTCAAGATGGGACTGAAAGTTCCAACACTGTAATTACTTGCTTGCTTCTTCTGGCAACCAGTCCCTATCCCGAGGGACTTTCCAAGCCACCTCATTAACATAACAATTGCTCTCATCACAGGTGCTTCCAAGGGTTTTAGTGCTCTGGACCAAATATATATTGCTTATGATAAGCTACAATATCACAGTGTACTTCAGGTTACAAAGGTTTCTTCTTATGTTTTCTATAAAAGTTTTGTAGTTGATCTTATAAACTTTCAAATTCATTATTGTATAGTTGATTTCTCCCTTCTGTCATTTTTGGCTTCATGAATTTTGAAGCTCTGTTATTAAATGCATACATATTTTGGATAATTATATTTTCTTGATGAGTTGCTCCTTTATCACAAAATATTGCACTTTATCTCTAGTAGTACTGTCTTGAAGTCTACTTTACTGATATTAAAATAGCCATGACAGCCTCCTTAAGCTTACTCTTTGCATGGTATGTTTTGCCACACTTTTACTTTTAAGAACAATTTGTTTTATATTTAAAGTGCCTTTTATTGGCAGTATATAGTGGATATGTAGTTGAGTATTGCTTTTATATATAGCCTAACATTCTTTGCCATTTAACTGAAATGTGTATTCCATTTACATTTTTTAAAATTTAGTTTTCAATTATAATTGACATACAATGTTATATTAGTTTCAGGGGTACATGTAGTGATTAGACATTTACATATCTTATGAAGTGATCACCCCAGTAAATCTAATAATACTACAATATTAAGTAAATTCCCTAAGCTACACTTTACATTCTTGTGACTATTTTTATGGCTGGCAATGTGTACTTCTTAGTCCCTTTCACCTTCTTACCCACTCCCACCCCCAGCCTCCTATCTGTCTGCCAACCGCCAGTCTTGTTCTCTGTGTCTTTGACTTTGTTTCAGTTTATTATGCTGTTTCTTAGACTCCACGTAGAAGTGAAATCATATGTTATTTGTTTCTCTTTGACTCATTTCACTTCACATAATACTCTTTAGGTCCATTCATGTTGTTGCGGGTGGCAGGAATTTCTTCTTTATGGCCCAGGAATACAATATTACATGTATGTACCACATCTTCTTTATCCATTTGTTAACTGATGGAAACCTAGGTTGCTTCCTTGTGTTACTTATTTGGTTATTGTAAATAATGCTGCAGTGAACATAGGGGTGCATATCTTTTTATGATTTTTTTAAGAAGGGAGGGGAAAATCATCCAAGTAAGAAAAGCAGCAGATGTAAGATGTGCATGAGGCAGTGAGGGTCCTGTATGGACAGGGCTCCCTTGAGGTTAGAGGTTGGGGTTAGAGTTAAAGGGCCATCTGGAGTGCCACGTAAAGAAGGGAAGACGACCAGGGGTAAAATACAGAATCAGAATTCTGTAGTTGGAGTAGGTCTCACAGGTTCAGGTTCTCACATATTTGAACATATCTAGTGACACAGAACTTGCTACCTCTGGAAGCAGCTTTTCGTAGCATTGCTTTGTGTTTGTTTGTTGGTTTGTTTATTTATATAAAAATAATGTATTTATTTAAAAAAATTACTGATTGAGGGAGAAAGGAAAAAATTTATAGAGAGGGGAAGGAAGGGAGAGAGAGAGAAACTTCTATTTGTTTTTCCACTTATTTATGTATTCATTGGTTGATACTTGCTTGTATCCTGACCGGGGATTGAACCCACAACCTTGGTGTATCAGGACGATGCTCTAACCAACTGAGCTACCTGACCAGGGCAACTTTGTGTTTATTTTTTAAATATGTTTTTCTTCTTAAACTGAAATATGTCTTAACTTTCTTCCCGTTTTAAGAATTTCTTCTATCTGGGTAATATTGAATATGAGGAACAGTGGTGTTTGGGGAAGATTAGTCTCTCAGCTGTGTTCAGGAAGAGTTAAAGGGGTTGAGAGAGAGCTTGGAGCAGGCTCCAGCAGTCAGGAAAGATGGGGTTGAAATGTGGGGTGAGATGGAACTGTTAAGTAAAGGGAGAATTGGTCAGTTGTCAGGCAAGTTAACTGTCAGCTTGGCCTGTGCAAATGGCTGATCTTCTTTATAGATAAAACTAAGGGACCTGATAGTGGAAAAATATAATAATTTATATTCTTGTGACTTGAATCACTTAGGGAATGTGTGCAGGCAATGTGTTCTAGTAAAAGTTTTTAAATACATTACCTAAAATTAGCATATTCTCATCAGCTTACAGCCAATAATATTCCACTCCGCCAGTTTTTAGTCATGTTTTATTTTATTTTTACTTATTTTTATTGTATTTATTCCCATTACTATTTATCCCCCTTGTACCACCAGTCTGGAGTGGTTTACTATTTAAGTCTTTTGCTCATATTTTTTTCAATTGGCTTGTCATTTTATTGTTGATACATAGATGCTTTTCATGTATCTTCTGGATACAAGTCCTTTGTCAGATATGTATTATGAAATATTTCTCCCATTCTGTGACTTGCTTGTTCTTTGTTTTGTTTTTTTAAATTAGCGAACTTCCAGCCAAGATGGAGGCATAGGTAGATACACTTTGCCCCCTTGCACAACCAAAAGAAGGACAACAACAAATTTAAAACAGGAAACAATCAGGACTGCCAGAAAGTTGAAATGTATGGAAGTCTGACAACCAAGGAATTAAAGAAGAAATATTCATCCAGACTGCACCACAATGCAGTGACATGGGTTGCTGCACGTGGGTGTACACTTGAGGCTCTACTCCTTACAACATAATAGGAGTGCTGAAACAAAGAAATACGGCCCAAATAAAAGATCAGATAAAAACTCCAAAAAAAGAACTAAGCAATGAAGAGATAGCCAACCTATCAGATGCAGAGTTTAAAACACTGGAAATCAGGATGCTCACAGAAAAAGTTGAGTATGGTCACAAAATAGAGGGGAAAGTGAAGGCTTTGCAAAGTGAAATACAGAAAAGTGTACAGGGAACCAACAGTGAAGGGAAGGAAACCTGGACTCAAATCAGTGATTTGGAACAGAAGGAAGAAATAAACATTCAACCAGAACAGAGCGAAAAAACAAGAATTCAGAAAAATGAGGAGAGGCTTAGGAACCTCTGGAAAACTTTAAACATTCCAATATCTGAAGCATAGGGGTGCCAGAAGGAGAAGAGGAAGAACAAGGAATTAAAAACTTATTTGAAAAAGTAATAAAGGAGTACTTCCCCAATCTGGCAAAGGAAATAGACTTCCAGAAAGTCCAGGCAGCTCAGAGAGTCCCAGAGAAGTTGAACCCAAGGAAGCACACACCAAGGCACATCATAATTACATTACCCAAGATTACAGGTAAGGAGGGAACCTTAAAAGCAGCAAGAGAAAAGGAGATGGTTACCTCCAAAAGCGGTCCCATTAAACCATCAGCTGATTTCTCAAAAAAAAAAAAAAAAGACAAAAAACCAAAAACCATACAGTGAGAAGGGGCTGGAAGTCATGAAAGGCAAGGATCTACATCAAAGATTACTCTCCAGCAAGGCTATTGTGTAGAATGCAAGGGCAGATAAAGTGCTTCCCAGATAAGGTCAAGTTAAAGGAGTTCATCATCACCAAGCCCTTATTGTATGAAACGTTAAAGGGACTTATCTAAGAAAAGGAAGATAAAAAATATGAACCGTAAAATGACAACAAACTCACAACTATCAACAAATGAACCTAAACAAAACAAAAACAAACTAAACAAACAACTAGAACAGGAACAGAATTACAGAAATGGAGATCACATGGAAGGTTATCTGTGGGGAAGGGGAGGGGGAGAACGGAGGAGAAGGTACAGGGAATAAGAAGCATAATTGGTAGGTAAAAAATAGGGAGATATTAACAGCAGTATAGGAAATGGAAAAGTCAAAGAACTTACATGTATGACCCACGGACATGAACTAAGGGTGGGGAATTCTGGGAGGGGGGGTTCAGGATGGAAGGGAATAAAGGGGAGAAAAAGATAGGACAACAGTAATAGCATAATCAATAAATTATACTTTAAAAATATATTTTATTGGTTATGCTATTACAGTTCACCCAAGTTTTCCCCCCTTTTCCCCTCCACCCAGCACACCCCACTCCCTTAGGCAATTCCCACACTGTTGTCTGTGTCCATGGGTCATGTGTATATGTTGTTAGGCTACTCTATTGTCTATGCTGCACTTTACATCCCCATGCCTATTCTGTAATTACCAACTTGCACTTCTTAATCCCTTTACCTTTTTAGCTGATCCCCCTGACTCCCTCCCAACTGGCAACTTTCAAAATATTCTCTGCATCTATGATTTTGTTTCTGTTCTGCTTGTTTATTTTGTTTTTTAGATTCAATTGTTGATAGATATGTATTGATTACCATTTTATTGCTCATATTTTTTATCTTCTTCTTAAAGAAGACCCTTTAACATTTCATATAGCACTGGTTTGGTGATGATGAACCCTTTATCTTTTTCATGTCTGTGAATCTTTTTATCTGTGCTTCAATTCTAAATGATAGCTTTGCTGTGTAGAATAATCTAGGTTGTAGGTACTTGCTTTTTATCACTTTGAATATTTCTTGCCAATCCCTTGTAGCCTGCAAAGTTTCTTTTGTGAAATAACTGACAGTCTTATGGGAGTTTCCCTGTAGGTAACTAACTGCTTTTCTCTTGTTGCTTTTGAGATTTTCTGTTTGTTTTTAACCTTTGGCATTTTAATTATGATGTGTCTTGATGTTGTCCTCTTTGGGTCCATCTTGTTTGGGACTCTGTGCTTCCTGGAATTGCATATCTATTTTATTCACTAAGTTAGGGAATTTTTCTTTCATTTTTTTTCAAATAAATTTTCAATTTCTTGTTCTTTCTCTTCCCCCATCACTCCTGTGATAAGAATGTTGGTATGCTTGCAGTTATCCCAGAGGCTCCTTACACTATCCTTGTTTTTTTGGATTCTTTTTTCTTCTTGCTGTTCTAATTGGTTGTTTTTGTTTCCTTATGTTCCAAATCGCTAATTTGATTATTGGCTTCATCTACTTCAATGTTGTTTCTCTGTAAATTGTTCTTTATTTCAATTAGTGTATCCCTGGTTCCTGACTGTGTCTTTCTTTATGCTGTTGAGGTCCTTACTAAATTCCGTGAGCATCCTTATAACCAGTGTTTTGAACTCTGCATCTGATAGATTGCTTTTTTTCACTTTAAGTTTTTTTTTTTCTGGTATTTTGATATATTCTTTCATTTGGGTCATGATTCTTTGTATCCTCATTTTGGCAGCCTCCTATGTTTGTTTCTATGAATTAGGTAGAGCTGCTACATCTCCCAGGCTTGATATAATGGCTAATATAGTAGGTGTCCTGTGGGGTCCTGTGACACAGTCTCCCTTATTATGCAAGCTGGGTACTCCATGTGTGTGCCCACTGTATGTGCTGTATACACCCTACTGTTGTAGTTGAGACCTGATTGCTGTTGGCACATCCAACATCAACCACCATATCTCTGGGGTCACAAAGCATTAGCTACAAAAGTGATCTGCAGATGGCTGATCTTCACACTGGGCTTGGAAGTGCCCATGAGAGACCAATCTGTAAACCAAAGCTGACTAGTTCCAGGCCTAGGGCAACTTAGTGGGAGGTATGGGGCTCACTAAAGCCAGATGCTGCTTGTTTGAAAGAATTTAGGAAAATCTGAAGCATAGGTGAAGACAAGCCATTCATATGGAAACACCACTGGAAACTGCATGGGTGGACCTGAAAGTTGGGTAGGGCAGGGCTTCAGGGAATCACCAGGGTGAAGAAAACAGTGTGAGGCAGGTTGAGGGAGTCTCAGATAATGCTGTTTGTCTGCAGCCTCTGTGGATCTGTGCAGGGAGGTATCACAAAAGGAACAATGTCCTCTGCCAGCACTTTTGTCTGAGGGAAAGCTGCCCCCAAGCTTTGCCCTGATGTTGGACAGTTCAGCTCCTCTCTGTATGTGTCTGATGCCTTTCTCTCTCCTTCTCTGGTGCTGGAGCTCAGGGAGTGAGTCTGAGTAAGTCTGTTAAGGGTGCTTTAAGAGGAACTGCCTGGGAATCCAGCAGTTTCTGTGTTTCGCAGCCTCAATCCCCACTGGTTTTTACAGCCAGCATTTGTGAAGACTTACCTTTCTGGTACTGGAACCCTGTGGGACTGGAGCAGCTCACTCTTGAGATATTCCTCCTGATTTTTATCCACCATGTGTGGGTGTGGGACCAGCCTGTTCTGCATCTCCACCTCTTCCACCAGTCTTAATGTGGTTTCTTCTTTAATTCTGTCGCTGTAGGACGTCAATGTAGCTCAATTTCTGATGGTTCTGAATGATGGTTGTTCTATAGTTTAGTTGTAATTTTGATGTGGTTGTGTAAGGCGAGCTGTGTTTACCTATACCACCATCTTGACTGGAAGTCTAGAGTTTATTTTTGTATATAGTGAGAAAGTAGTCTAGTTTCATTTTTGGCATGTATCTGTCCAGTTTTCCTAACACCATTTATTGAAGATACTGTCTTTACCCCATTGTATATTTTTGCCTCCTTTGTCATAGGTCAATTGACCATATAGGCATGGGTTTATTTCTGGGCAAACAATTCTGTTCCAATATCATGCTGTTTTGATTACTATAGACTTGTTGTATAGTTTGATATTAGGAAGCATGATATCTCCAACTTTGTTCTTCTTTCTCAATATTGTATTAGCTATTTGGGGTCTTTTGTGGTTTTATATATATTTTAGGATTATTTGTTCTAGTTCTGAGAAAAACAGCATTTGTATTTGATAAGGATTGCATTAAATTTGCAGATTGCTTTGGGTAATATGAAATTTTAACAATGTTAATTCTTGAGCAAGGTATATCCTTCTTTTTATTTGTTCCTACTTCCATTTCTTTCAGCTATATCTTACAGTTTTCAGCATACAGGTCTTTTAACACCTGGTTAGATTTATTCCTAGGTAGTTTATTGTTTCTGATGCTACTGTAAATGGGATTATTTTCTTAATTTCTCTTTCTGATAGTTAATTATTGTTCTATAGAAATGCAAGCAGCTGCTGAATATTTTTAAAATATTTTATTTATTTATTTTTAGAGAGAGGCGAAGGGAAGGAGCAAGAGAGGGAGAAAAACATCAATGTGTGGTTGACTCTCATGTGCCCCCTATTGGGGGCACAACTTGGCTCATAATCCAGACATGTGCCCTGACTGGGAATCAAACTGCTGACCCTTTGGTTTGCAGTCCAGTGCTCAATTCACTGAGCCAAAACAGCTAGGACCAACTACTGTATATTAATTTTGCATGCTACTACTTTATGCAGTTAAGTTTTTTTGTGAAAGCATAAAGGTTTTTATCTACATAATATTGCTATCTTTAAATAATGAGAGTTTTACTTCTTTCTTTCCAATATGGATGCCTTTTATTTCTTTTTGTCTTATTGCTGTAGCTAGGACTTCCAATGCTATGTTGAATGAAAGTGGTGAAAGTGGGTATTTCTTCTTGTTCCTGATCTTAGCAAAAAAGCTTACTGATTTTCATTGTTGAATGGAATATTAACTGCGGGTTTGTCATATATGGCCTTTATTATGTAGAGGTATGTTCCCTCTGTTCCCACTTTGTTGAGAGTTTTTATCATAAATTGATATTGGATTTTGTCAAATGCCTTTTCCGCATCTATTTATGTGATCATATGATTTTTACCCTTTATTTTATTTATGTGGTATATCACATCAATTGATTTGCAGATATTGAACCAACCTTGCTTCCTGGGAATAAATCCCATTTGATCATGGTATATAATCTTTCTAATGTATTGCTGAATTTGGTTAGTTGATATTTTGTTGAGGATTTTTGCATCTATGGTCATCAGGGATATTGGCCTGCAATTTTCTTTCTGTCTTTTTTTTTTTCTTTTTGGCAGTGATTGTGTTTGTCTGGTTTTGGTATTAGGGTAATGTTGGTCTTGTAAAATGAGTTTTGGAGCTTTCCCTACTCATTTTTTTTTTTTTTGCAAGAGATTGGGAAGAATAGGTATTAATTCTTCTTTGAATTTCTGACAGAATTCACCTGTGAAACCATCTGGTCCAGGACTTTTGTTTATTGAGAGTTTTTTTGATTATGGATTTGATTTCCTTACCAGTAATCCTCTGTTCAGATTTTCTGTTTCTTCTTGATTCTATCTTGGAAGATTGCATGTTTTTAGAAATTTATCCATTTATTTCAGATTGTCTAAACTGTTGGCATATCATTATTTGTAGTATTTTATTATAACTCTTTATATTTCTGTGGTGTTAGTTGTTGCTCCTCCTCTTTTATTTCTGATTATATTTACTTCAATTCTCTCTTTTTTCTGCTTGATGAGTCTGGCTAAAGGTTTATTAATTTGCTTATCTTTTAAAAAAATTAGCTCTTGGTTTCATTAATTTTTTTCTATTTTTGTCTCTATTTCATTTATTTAAGCTCTAATCTTTATTATTTTTATCTGCTTACTTTGGGCTTTGCTTTTCCTTTTCTAGTTCCTTTAAATATAAGGATAGATTGTTTATTTGAGTTATTTTTAAGGTAGGCCAGTGTTAGCTATAAGTTTTCCTCTTATTTTTTTATTTTTATTTTAATCATTGTTCAAATACGGTTTTCTCCCCTTTACTCCCAATCCAGCCTGCCCACCCCCTCCCAACTTCCCTCCCATTACCACCCTCCCCCTAGTTTTTATCCATGTGTCTTTTAACTTTGTTCCTGTAAACCCTTCCCCTTTTTCCCTGAAACTCCCTCTTCTCTCTCCTCTGGTCACTTTCCGCCTGTCCTCTATTTCAGTGTCTTTGACTATATTTTGCTTGTTTCTTTGTTTTGTTGTTTAGGTTCCTGTTAAAGGTGAGATCATATGGTATTTGTCTTTCACCGCCTGGCTTATTTCGCTTAACATAATGCTTTCCAGTTGCATCCATGATGTTGCAAAGGGTAGGAGCTCCTTCTTTCTTTCTGCTGCATAGAATTCCATTGTGTAAATGTACCGTAGTTTTTTGACCCATTCATTTACTGATGGACAAAATCACATGAAACAATGTTCAATATCGCTAGCTATCAGAGAGATGTGGATTAAAACCACAATGAGATACCACTTCACACCAGTCAGAATGGCCATCATAAGCAAAGCAACAAACAACAAGTGTTGGAGAGGTTGTGGAGAAAAGGGGACCCTAGTGCACTGTTGGTGGGACTGCAGACTGGTACAGCCACTATGGAAAACAGTATGGAATTTCCTCAGAAAACTAAAAATGGATCTGCCTTTTGACCCAGCAATTCCACTGCTGGGACTATATCCTAAGAATCCCAAAACACAAATCCAAAAGAACCTTTGCACCCCAATGTTCATAGCAGCACAATTTACAATAGCTAAGTGCTGGGAGTTTTCCTCTTAAAGCCACTTTGTGTCTCATAGTTTTTGGGTTGTTAAGTGTTCATTTTCCATTGTCTCAAGGTATCTTTTGAATTTCTCCTTGACTCATTGTTGACCCATTCATTGTTCAGTATCATGTTATTTAACTTCCACACGTTTGTGTGTTTCTCAGTTTTTTTTGTAACTGATTTTTAGTTTAATGCTATTGTGATCAAAGAAGATGCTTGATATGATTTCAATCTTCTTAAGTTTACTTATTTATGTTTTATCCTCACCCAAGGATACTTTTTTCATTCCTTTTAGAGAGGGAGAAAGGGAGACAGGAAGAATGAGAGAGAAATATTAATGTGAAAGAAGCATCTATTGGCGACTTCCCATATGTGTCGGGACTGAGGCTTGAACCTGCAGCCTAGGTGTGTGCCCTTACTGAGAATTGAAACTGCAACATTTTGGTTATAGGACGCTGCTCCAACTAACTGAGCCACACTGTCCAGGGCTTCTCAAATTTAGTGATACTTGTTTTGTGGCCTATCATGTGGTCTATCTTGGAAAAGATTCTATGTGCATTTGAAAAGAATGTATATTTTGTTGCTGCATGGGTGGTTCAGTGGTAGAAAAGAATGTATATTCTACTGTTTTATGGTGAAATGTCCTAAAAATGTCTATTAAGTCCATCTGCTCTGTGTCATTTAAGGCCTATATTTCCATGTTGAGGTCAATGGAGTGTTAAAGCCCCCTACTATTATTGTATTATGGTCAATCTCTTCATGCCTATCAATATTTCTTTATATATTTAGGTGTTCTTACATTGGGTGTGTAGATGTTTAAAAAAATTAATATCCTCTTGTATTTATTCCTTTATCATTATGTAATGTGTTTTAAAATCTATTTTGTCTGATATAATTATTGTTAACTCAGCTATCTTTTAAAAAATTCTTTCAGCTACCCAATGTCTTTTGATTGGAGCAATTAGTCAATTTACATTTAAAGTAATTTTTATAGATATGTAGTTATTGCCATTATATTCATTGTTTTCTAATAGTTTTAGTGACTCTCTTCTGTTCCTTTCTTCTGCTCTTGCTCTGTTTTCTTCTATACTGATGACTTTCTATAGTATTATGTTTGGATTTTTTTCTCTTTGTTGTATTTTATTAAATTTCTTGGTTGAACATTTTTTATGTTCTAAATTTATTTATTTATTTATATATTTATTTATCTACCTATCTATTTACCTATGATTACAGTTTGTATACAATGTCTTTTTTTAAAGATTCTATTTATTTATTTTTAGAGAGAGGGAGACACACACAGAGAGAGAAACATCATTGTGTGGTTGCCTCTCATGTACCCCCAACAGGGGACCTAGCCTGCAACCCAGGCATGTACCCTGACTGGGAATCGAACCAGCGACCCTTTGGTTGGCAGGCTGGCACTCAATTCACTGAGCCACACCAGCCAGGGTGTGTACAATGTCTTATTAGTTTCAGGTGTACAACCCCATGATGGAACATTTAGGTAACTTATGATGTGATTACTCTGATAAATCTAGTACCCCTTTGACATCATATATAGTTATTGCAATATTATTGACTATAATCTTTATGCTGTACTCTACATCCCTGCGACTATTCTGCAACTACTAATTTGTACTGCTAAATTACTTCACCTTTTTCACCTGTTCCCCCAACCCGCCTCCCATATGGCAACTGTCAAAATGTTCTCTGTATTTATGAGTCTATTTCTGTTCTGCTTCTTTGTTTTTTAGATTCCACATCTAAGTAAAATCATCTGCACTTGTCTTTCTCTGTGTGACTTATTTCACTTAAAATAATATGTATATGTTATTTACATATTATTTTATGTTGGGTATATGTTGTTTCAGATGGCAAGATTTCATCCTTTTTTATGGATGAATCATATTCTGTTGTATATATGCACCACATTTTCTTTATCCATTCATCCATTGATTGACACTTAGGTTGTTTACATATCTTGGCTATTATAAATAATGCTACAATAAACATATTCATATGGATATATATGTCTTTTCAATTTGGTGTTTTGGGATAGAAAACTGAGAAGTGACATTGCTGGGTCCTTTGTGTCTTGTGATAGCCTTTGATTAAAAGTCTACTTGGTGTGGTATATGTATTGCTACTTCAGCTTTTTTGTTTTGTTTCTGTTTTCATAACATATCTTTCTATCCCTTTACTTTCAGCCTATGTATGTCTTTTGATCTGAAGTCTCTTGTAGACAGCATATGCAAGGGTCATGTTTCATTATCCATTCAGTCATGATATATCTTTTGATTGGAGCATTTAATCCATTTGCATTTAAAGTAATTGTTGATAGATATGCAGCTACTGACATTTTATTTTTCACATATTTGATCTTTTTTTTCTTCTTAAAGAGACCCTTTAACATTTCTTATAATACTGGTTTGGTGGTGATGAACCCCTTTAGCTTTTTCTAGTTTGAGAAGCTCTTTATCTGCCCTTCAGCCCTAAATGATAGCTTTACTGGGTAGTGTAATCTTGGTTGTAGGTCCTTGCTTTTTATCTCTTTGAGTATTTCATGCCAATCATTTCTGACATGCAAAGTTTAAGTTGAGAAACAACTGACAGTTTTGTGGGGACTCCCTTGTAGGTAACTAACTGCTTTTCTCTTGTGCTTTTAAGATTTTCTCTTTGGCTTTAACCTTTGGCATTTTAATTATGATGTGTCTTAGAGTGGGCCTGTTTAGGTTCCTCTTGTTTGGGACTCTCTGTGCTTCATTGACCTGTATGCCTATTTTTTCACCAAGTTAGGGAGGTTTTCTGTCATTATTTTTTCAAGTAGGTATTCAATTTATTACTCTTTCTCCCATGATGTGAAGGTTGGTATGCTTGAAGTTGTCCCAAAAGACTATTTTAATTTTTTTGGATTCTTTTTCTACTTGTTGTTCTGATGGGGTGTTTTCTACTTTCTTACATTTGAAATTGCTGATTTTGCTTATTTGATTCTTGACGTCATCTACTCCACTGTTGATTCCTTGTAAATTATTCTTCATTTCAGTCAGTGTATCCTTCATTTCTGACTGGTTCATTTTTATGGTTTTCATATCCTTTATTATACTGTTGAAGTTATCTCTAGGTTCTTTGAGCAACCTTATAACCATTGCTTTGAACTCCGTATCTGGTAGTTTGCTTGCATCTGCTGCATTTAGTTCTTTTTCTGGAAATTTCTTCTGTTTTTTCATTTGGGACCTCTTTCTTTGTATCCTCATTTTTGATACTTCCCTGTGTTTGTTTCTATAGGTTAGGTAGAGCTGCTATATCTCCTGGACTTGGTAGAGTGGCCTTATGCAGTAGATGTCCTGTAGGGCCCAGTGGCACAGTCACCCCAGACACTGTAGCTGGGCTCTCCAGGTGTGTCCCTATGTGTGCTGTGTGCACTGTCCTGTTGTAGTTGAGTCTTGATTGCTGTTGGCATCACTGGGAGGGATTGACCCCCAGGCTAATTGGCTGTGAGGAACTACAATGATTGTAGCAGTGGAGCTGTTATTGTAGGAGTTGACCCTATGGAGAAGGACTTGCTTCACTAGGGCTTTGATGCTCACCAATTCTGTCCCTTATGTGTGTCACTCATGGAGGTGATAGGGTTATAACCCAGTGTGTTCTAAAGCTGTTCACCAGGTGCACAGGTCCTGGGGCCTCCTGGGAGGTTCTAGGTCAGCCACCACCTGTGCCTTGCTTTAGACCACTCAGCATGAGCTACAGAGCAATCTGAAGATGGCTGTTACTTGGCTGGGTTTGGAGGCACCCAGGAGAAGCCAAGTTATAAACCAATGTTGGTTGCTGCTAGTGTCAGGCCTGAAGTTACTCAGCAAGAGGTAAAGGGTACAAAGAGCCCAGATGCTGCTTGTTTGAAGCATGACCCAAAAGAGTCCCTTTGTATGGAAAAGCCACTGGAAACACCATGGGTGGACCTTCAAGTGGGTCAGTGGGGTCTCAGGGAATCACCATGATGGAGCAAACAGTGGGAGGGAGCCAGTTTGATAAAGTTTTAGACATGGTGCCTCCCTACTGGCTCTGTGGAGGAAGGGCTCAGAAAAGGAAAAATGGCCTCTGCCAGCACTTTTGTCTGGAAGAAAGCTGCTCCTCCAGCTCTTATCCTGATGCCAGGCAAGTCACTTCCTTCTCATATGTCTCTGATGCCTTTTAAACTGCTACTGTAGTGTTGGAGATCAGAGGAAGTTAGTATGAGCAAATCCACAGGTAGGCCCTTTAGGAGGAGTGCCTGGGGCTCTAAATGCCCTTCATCTCACTCAGCCACAATTCCTGCTGGTTTTAACAGCCAGAAGTTATGGGACTTCTCTTCCTAGCACTGGAGCCCTGGGCTGGGGAGTTCAGATCTGGAGGTGTCATCCCTTACCTTTCAGGGGACTTCTGCAGCTGAGATACCCCTCCTGATTTTAACCTCCACATGTGGGTCTGGAAGCAACCTGTTCTGCATCTCCACTCCTCTTACCAGTCTGATGTGGCTTATATCCATAGGTATGGGACTTCTGTTCAGCTAAATTTCAGGTGTTCTGAATGATGGTTGTTTGTAATTTAGTTGTAATTTTGATGTGGTTGTGGAAGAATCCCCAGTACTGCATTTACCTACACTACCATCTTGACTGGAATTCTATCTCTCTTTATTTCTTTTTTTTTTAATTGTTGTTCAAGTACAGTTATCTGCCTCCTCCTCCCACCCCTCCCCACTACCCCTATCTCTCTTTATTTCTTGTAAATCTCTTATATATTTTTGGTTTGTGGTTACCATGCACTTCATATGTATCCAGTTGTGTTTATAGCAGTCTGTTAAGTTGATGGTCATTTAAGTTCGAACATATTATAAAGTCACTATATTTTTTACTCACCCCCATGTTTATGTTTTTGTCATTATTTTTAACCTCTTTGGTATGTGGGTTTATGTGTATCCCTTCATTTATTGTATTTACACATGATCATCCTACTTTTGTCTTTTAACCTTTGTACTAGCTTTATAGTTGGTGGTCCACTACTTTTACTAAGTGATTGCCTTTTTCTGTGAGATATCTTTCCCTCCTATTTCTTTATTTTTATTTTTTCTAATGGTTTATTTATTTATTTATTTTTTAAAGATTTATTTATTTATTTTTAGAGAGAGAAGGGAGGGAGAAAGAGAGAGAAACATCAATGTGTGGTTGCTGGGGGCTGTGGCCTGCAACCCAGGCATGTGCCCTGACTGGGAATCGAACCTGCGATGCTTTGGTTCACAGCCCGCGCTCAATCCACTGAGCTATGCCAGCTGGGGCTAATGGTTTATTTTTTATTTTTTTGAATGCTGGGTTTAGTGGTGATGAACTCTTTTACCTTTGCTTGTCTGGGAAACTCTTATCTCTCAGTCAATTCTAAATGATAACATCACTAAGTAGTCTTTGTTGTAGGTTTTTCTCTTTTATCACTTGAATATTTTGTTCCATTCCTTTCTGGCCTATAAAATTACTGTTAAAAAATTATCTGATAGTCTCATGACAGTTCCCTTGCATGTAACTAACTGCTTTTCTCTTGCTACTTTGCAAGTCAAGGCTGGACGCTCATGTGTAGGAGCTGCTGGAAGAGGCTTCTGCCATGGAAGCAGGTTGAGTGTGTCAGGGTCTCAGGAAAACACTAGCACAGGGCAAATGGTATTAACCAGGTTGAGGGAGAATGACAGATTTTGTGCCTGCCTGTGGTTGGCCAGCTGGGTGAGAGAAGAGCTCAACAAAAGTACAATGGCAACTGCCAGTGCTTCTGTCCCCTCAGAGTTTCCCGCTCACTGCCCCTCCAGTTTTCACCATGAAGTCAGTCAATTTAGTTCCTGCCTGTATGTCTCTGGTGCTTTTCAAACTTCTGCCCCTGTGCTTGAGCTCCCAGTGAGTGAGTTTGTGAGTAAGTTTGTGAGAGTGTATGCTAGCCCATTAGGAGCAGCACATCTCAGTCTCCTACAGCCCTTTGTCTCTCTGGGACCTGATCTCCACTGGTTTTGAAAGTCAGATGTTGCGCGTACTCCTCTTCCCAGTATAGGTGCCCTGGGCTGGGGGACCTGGTATGGGGCTGAGGTCCTTTTCTCCTCAGGGGGAACTCCACAGTGGAGATATCTCTCTCAATTCTTAACTGCCACACTGTGGGTGTGGGACTTGCCTGTTCTGCATCTCTGCCCCTCCTACCAGTCTCCATATGGCTTCCTCCTTATATCCTTACTCACAGAACTTTCTTCAGCTAGTCTTCAGGTGGTTCTCAGTGGTGACTTTTCTATAATTTAGTTGTAATTTTGACATGATTATTGGAGGAGGTAAGCTCAGTTTACCTACCCTGCCATCTTGACTTCACTTATATTTAATGTATTTATTGGTGTGGTTGAGTTTATCTGCCATATCATTATTTATTTTTCATTTTTTGGCCTTCATTCCTTTCATCCTTTAATACTGCCTTCTTTTGAAGTATTTGAATATTTTTTTGATTTCATTTTATTTCCACTGTTGGCTTTTTAGCTATGTCTATTTCAATTATATTAGCGGTTTTTCTCAGGCTAGCAATATGTATTTCCTACTTATGAAAAGCCTATTGAAAATTATGTTGTACCACTGTTCACTTAATTCTTCACAACTAGCATTTCTCATTTCGTACCTTACACTTCCTACATCACAGCTCATACTCCATGCTTCACAAATGTAACAACCTTAAAATAGAATCATTTCATTCATCTGTTTCCTACCTCGTCCTTCATCCTACTATTATATCTTTTATTTCTGTATACTTTTAAGCCCTTACCTTGCAGTACTATTGTTTTGCTTTAAATGGTTAGTTTTTAAAGTAAATATGAGCATAAAATATCTTAAATTGTTTGTAAAGTTATATACTATTTCTAGCATTCTCTATTCCTAACTTTAGTTTCAAGTTATGATCTGGTTTTATTTTCCCTTAGCCTGGACAATATCCTTCAGCATTTCTTGTATTACAAATCTAACAAAAATTATTTTAAATTTCATTTGTCTGAAAATATCTTCATTTCATCTCATTTTGGAGGATATTTTCACTGAATATAGAATTCAGTGTTGACAACATTTTTCTTAAAACTTTAAGATGTCATTCATTATCAGCTGGCCTCCATTATTTCTTATGAGACATCAGTGAATATTCTTATATTTTTCAAATATTTTGTGCTCCTCACACTCTCCTCTGAGATTCCAGTCACACAAACTGTTAGATCACTGATATTATCTCAGAGTTCATGGAGACTTTGATTTTTCCCTCCAACTTTTTATCTGTTATTTATTTTGGATCCATCTAAACTGATCCATCTTAATTATGCTTACCCTCTCTCCTGTCATATCTAATGTATTGTTAAACTTATGTAGTACATTTTTTATCTCAGATATTATACTTTTCAAAAAATTCTAAAATTTGTATGGTTTTCATTTTCTGCTGAAAGTTCTTTTAATTCTTTGAACATTTTATAACATCTATTTTAAAATCCTTGTTTACTAGCATCAACACCTAGACCATCTTGAAATCTATTCTTATTGAATGGGATTTTCCCTTCATGACTGCTAGTCACATCTTACAGTTTCTTTGTCCAGAAGTTTTTTATTGTATGCTGAAATTTTGTGTGATTCAGTGTAGAAACCTTGGATTCTATTTTAGTCTCTGGAGAGTGTTTCTTTTTGTTCTAGCAGTCTAATTTGTCACCAGTTACCTTGAACTTGAGGTTGTTTCATTTTCTTAAGGTGACACTTTGTCAGGATGATTGTGTTTCAGTTTTCTACCTAGTCTTAGAGCAAATGCTTCACTCTGGAACACAGTCTTCTTCTTTTGAAAAATATCCATAGGGTATTTTATTTTGTCAAAGATAGGTTCTAAAAATCATCAAACCAGATAGAATAATGTAGGTCATGGCTCTTTCACTGTCCTGGTGTTAAAGGTGTTATAAAGATACATACTTATAATACCACCAAATATCCCAATATTTACATTAGACATGAGTGTCACCAGAAAGATCTTTCTCTGATTTTAGCAAAGAGAAAGCATCCAAATTTTGTTCTTTAACTACTGACATGATTTAACTCTAATACATGGTATTACTATTTCTACTGAAGCAAGTACTAGTTTTCCCAAGGCCCTTTCTCTGACTTTTCTGCAAATATCATATTTCCAACCTTCAAATTAAAATGTTTTCCTCATAAATATATATACCAGATAGGTATATTCACATATATGCTTTCCATTTTCAGGCTAAGCAAAGACATGCATTTAGAGTTGTATTAATGTTATTAAAGCAAAAGACAATCCAACCTAACATCAAGGGAAATTATGACCTTTCCATGCAGTGTTGGATATAGACAACATTGAATTTGAAATCTTTTTTTTATTCAAATACCATTCTGATCATTCATGGTCCAAGAACATTCAAATAATAAACAAAAAAGAAATAGATGTTAAGATTGATCTTCAAACATTATAGCCAATGATGCCTCACTTGCCTAGTATCTCACCTACATCAAACCACATCCACACCTCAGTGGCCACCAAACCAATCAGCACAGCTTCCTTAACTGAGCTGTTTAAAGCGACCAGTTTGAGCACTATTGACTATTTTTTTTCAAGCTCTGAATAGCTGTTGGGATTTCGGCAGGGGTTGGAAGAGTCAGCTCAATCTTGGCACACTGCCAAAATGTGGTCAGTTGAGTTTTCAAGTAAGTCACAGCAGTATTTACCAGCACTGGGGCCTTCTCTGTGAGGTTACAGACAGATTGGGCCATGGTTGCAGGATGGAAATTCTGTGGTCCTGCTGGCCAGCTGAATGTCACCCCTCGAAAGTGGAGCACAGTCTTCTAAAGTATAGCCTGAGTGTTTACCAAGTTCCTCTGACCTGAAAGGATTCCAAATCCAAACTGTCTCTCCTTAGCAGCAGGTGACAGCTGAAATCTCTGCTCAAAATTTCTCGTCTTCCAGCTGTTGCTTTTCAGTAGGGTCCTTGGAGCTTCCCTACACATTCACAGTTCAGGGTCAACTAAGGATTTGAGGGGAGTTTACATGCAAATTTGGTGACTCCCAATATTGTGGCTCCTTTTTCTTCTTGAACTGGCTTTTCTGCACACCGCTCCCCCCCCCCCACCCCACACACACACAAGTTTTGAGCTTCTCTGGCTACTTCATACTTTAACATATCAAGCAAATTCAGGATTTCTGTTTTAGTTCTAGCAGCTCCAGCCTATGCAGTTAGGGAGCGCCTTTGGGGAAAATTAGTAAAAACATAGCTCTCACATAGTGCAATTTCCTTCTTTCAAGGGTGGACTCCCTTCAGCTTTATGCCTGCTTCAGGCCACTTTCTAGTGCTTTTAAATAATTTTAAAAATACTTTGTCTAGGGTTTATAATTATTAACTACAGAAGTAGTGGTCTGCTACAATGCAGTCTCTCACCATTGAAACCACAATTTCCCAGCAATCACGTTTCACCATTTCTGGTATAAGGCCTTCTGAGGTTATCTCCACATTCTAAATATTATGCTTATGCTTACATTTCTGAATGTCTTAACTTTAGAATTATCTCATGACTTTTTGCTGTTAGGTGAAATTTAACTTAATTTGTCTGTCTTTCGCTTCCTCTGGCTCACTCATACCAATATGGTTACATCATTGTTTTTAGTTATTTTGATTGTTAACTATGTAACTTTATTTTTTAAAGGTTTTATTTGTATATTTTATAGAGAGGGGAAGGAAGGGAGAAAGAGAGGGAGGGAAACATCAGTGTGTGGTTGTTTCTCACATGCCCCCTACTGAGGACCTGGCCTGCAACCCAGGCATGTGCCCTGACTGGGAATTGAACTGGCGACCCTTTGATTCGCAGGCTGGTGCTCAGTCCACTGAGCCACACCAGCCAGGGCTAACTACATAACTTTAAATAACCTTCTTAAATCTATATCTCTTGTTCATCAACTATAAACAGTATCTTGATTATCCATGTGGTCAAATGAGGATATTAGTACTCTTAACTTTCCCCTCTTTTACTTTTTGGCCTTTCCACTCCAACTTCTGTGAGATATACCTTTATTTTTGCATTCCCAAGCATAATGGTGTTTAATTTCTACCACATAAACACAATTATAGCCCTGTGACTTGCCTATGACTTGAGTCAACTTATTTTTTTAAATAGATTTTTTAAGTTTTATTTTAATCATTGTTCAAGTACAGTTTTCTGTATTTTACTCCCATCCCAGCCCACCCACCCATCCCTCCTCACCTCCCTCCCATTTCCACCCCCCCCAGTTTTTGTCCATGTGTCCTTTATATTTGTTCCTGTAAACCCCCTTTTCCCCTGAAATTCTCTCCCCTCTCCCCTTTGGTCACTGTCAGCCTGTTCTCTATTTCAGTGTCTTTGGTGACATTTTGCTTATTTGTTCATTTTGTTGTTTAGGTTTCTGTTAAAGGTGAGATCATATGGTATTTGTCTCTCACTGCCTGGTTTATTCCACTTAGCATAATGCTTTTCAGTTCCATCCATGATGTTGCAAAGGGTAGGAGCTCCTTCTTTCTTTCAGCTGCATAGAATTCCATTGTGTAAATGTACCAGAGTTTTTTGATCCACTCATTTACTGATGGGCACCTAGGTTGTTTCCAACACTTGCCTATTGTAAACTGTGCTGCTATGAACATTGAGGTGCAAAGGTTCTTTTGGATTGGTGTTTCAGGGTTCTTAGGACATAATCCTAACAGAGAAATTTCTGGGTCAAATGGCAGATCCATATTTAGTTTTCTGAGAAAATTCCATACTGCTTTCCATAGTGGCTGTACCAGTCTGCAATCCCACCAACAGTGCACTAGGGTTCCCCTTTCTCCACAACCTCTCCAACACTTGTTGTTTGTTGCTTTGCTTATGATGGCCATTCTGACCTGTGTGAAGTGATATCTCATTGTGGTTTTAATTTGCATCTCTCTGATAGCTAGCGATATTGAGCATCTTTTCATGTGTCTCTGGATCCTCCGTGTGTCCTCCTTGGAGAAGTGTCTGTTCAAGTCCTTTGCCCATTTTTAATAGGTTTGCTTGTCTTCTTAGAGTGGAGTTGTGTAAGTTCTTTATATACTTTGGAGATTAAACCCTTGTCTGAGGTATCATTGACAAATATGTTTTCCCATATGGTCGGTTCTCTTTTTATTTTAATACTGTTTTCTTTAGCCATACAGAAGCTTTTTATTTTGATGAGATACCATTGGTTTATTCCTTCCTCTATGTCCCTTGCTCTAGGGAACATTTCAGCAAAAATGTTGCTGCGTGAAATAGCTGAAATTTTCCTGCCTATGTTCTCCTCTAGGGCTTTAATGGTGTCACGGTTTATACTTAAATCTTTTATCCACCTTGAATTTATTTTTGTGTATGGTTTAAGTTGGTGCTTGAGTTTCATTTTTTGCGTGTAGCTGTCCAGTTCTCCCAACACCATTTGTTGAAGAGGCTATTTTTACTCCATTTTATGTTGCTGCCCCCTTTGTCCAACATTAATTGACCATAGAGACTTGGGTTTATTTCTGGGCTCTCTGTTCTGTTCCATTGGTCTTTGTGCCTGTTCTTATGCCAGTACCAGGCTGTTTTGATTACAGTGGCCTTGTAATACAGTTTAGTATCAGGTATTGTGGTCCCTCCTACTTTACTTTTCTTTCTCAAAATTGCAGTAGCTATTTGGGGTCATTTATGGTTCCATATAAATTTTTGAAGTGTTTGTTCTATATTTGTGAAATATGCCATTGGTACTTTAATAGGTATTGCATCGAATCTGTAAATTGCTTTGGGTAGTATGGACATTTTGATGATGTTAATTCTTCCAATCCATGAACACGGTATATGTTCCATTTGTTTGTGTCTTCCTTGATTTCTTTCTTCAGTGCTGTGTAGTTTTCTGAATACAGGTCTTTTACCTCCTTGGTTAGGTTTATTCCTAGGTATTTTATTTTTCTTGTTGCTATATCAAATGGGATTTTTTTTTCTTGATTTGTGCTTCTGCTGTTTCATTGTTAGTATACAAAAATGCCTTTGATTTCTGGATATTGACTTTGTATCCTGCTGTTTTGCCAAATTCATTTATTAGGCCAAGCAGTTTTTGGCCAAGTCTATATGCTTTTCTATGTACACTATCTTGTCATCTGCAAACAGTGACAGTTTTGTTTCCTTATTTCTGATTTGTATGCCTTTTATTTCCTTTTCTTGTCTGATTGCTGTGGCTAAAACTTCCAATACTATATTGAATAGAAGTGGTGAAAGTGGACAACCTTGTCTTGTTCCTGATCTTAGTGGAAAAGATTTTAGTTTTTGCCCATTGAATATGATGTTGGCTGTAGGTCTCTCATATATGGCCTTTATTATGTTGAGGAATGCTCCCTCTATTCCCACTTTGCTGAGTGTTTTTATCATAAATGGGTGCTGTACCTTATCAAGTGCTTTTTCTGCATCTATTGATATGATCATGTGATTTTTGTCTTTGCTTTTGTTTATGTGATGTATTACATTTACTGATTTGAGAATATTGTACCATCCTTGCATCCCTGGGATGAATCTCACTTGGCGATAGTGTGTGATATTTTAATGTATTGTTGGATGCCTTTTGCCAATATTTTGTTGAGGATTTTAGCATCTATGTTCATCAGAGATACTGGCCTGAAATTTTCTTTCTTTATCGTGTCTTTATCTGGTTTTGGGAATTGGATGATACTGGCTTCATAAAGAGTTTGGGAGTCTTCCATAATTCTGGATTTTGGGGAATAATCTGAAGGATAGGGGTTAGCTCTTCCTTAAATGCTTTGTAGAATTCTCCTGTGAAACAGTCCAGTCCAGGGCTTTTGTGTGTAGGGAGTGTTTTGATTACTGCTTCAATTTCATCTGCTGTTATTGGTCTGTTCAGGCTTTCTGTTTCTTCTTCATTGAGTTTTGGAAGATTATATTTTTCTAGAAATTTGTCCATTTCACCTAGGTTTTCAAATTTCTTGGCATACAGTTCTTCATAGTAATTTCTTACAATCCTTTGTATTTCTGTGGTGTCAGTTGTAATCTCTCCTCTTTCATTTCTGATTGTGTTTATTTGGGTCTTCTCTCTTTTTTTCTTGATGAGCCTGCTTAAAGGCTTGCTGATTTTGTTTATCTTTTCAAAGAACCAACTCCTGGATTCATTGATTTTTAGAATTGTGCTTTTAGACTCTATGTCATTTAATTCTGCTCTGATGTTGGTTATTTCCTTCTTTCTACTTGCTCTGGGCTGTCTTTGTTGTTGTTCCTCAAGTTCTAGTAGACATAGGGTTAGGTTGTTTGTTTGAAATGTTTCTATGTTTTTTAGGAAGGCCTTGTATTGCTATGAATTTTCCTCTCAGGACTGCCTTTGCTGTGTCCCACAAGTTTTGGGTTGTTGTGAGTTCATTTTTGTTTGTTTCCAGAAACTTTCTGATTTTTCCCCTAATTTCATTCTTGACCCATTCATTGTTTAATAGCATGCTATTTAATCTTCATGATTTTGAGTGTTTTGGGTTTTTTTCCCTTGGGGTTGGTTTCTATGAGTCTACACTTATTAATACAACAGATATTTATTGCAGACATACCATGAGCTAGTCCCTGTCCTTGGTGCTGGGGAAACAGCAGGAAATACAACAGTAAAGAAAAATTACTGCCCTCGCGGTACACCATTTCCAGTGTGAGGGAGACCAAAATAAATAAGATAAGGAAATAATTCATTTAGTGTTCTAGTTGTGCTTAGGAGGAAAATTAAGCTAGGAGGGGTATAAGAGTGAGTGTGTGTACATGTGTGCATACATACCTGCATGTGATTTAGATAGAATGGTCAGAAAAGTTTTCTCTACAAAGGTGATATTTGAGTAAATTCCTGAAGGAGTTAAAGGGATAAGCCATGTGGATATCTGGGGAAAGAAAGTTCTAGGTAGTAAGTACATGCACACTATACAGAGTAAACACTGTTTGTTTTAGAGCTGAGATGAGACTATGATTCATTCCTTACCCATGACTCCAGTGACCCCACTCTTGTGTTTCTCACAGAAGAATGTCCAAAAGAATTTGTTCTACTTGACTAATTTCTCACAGTCACATCATATTTTCTTCTACACTGTATTTAGATCATATCCTTTTTGTTTTTTTTTTTTTTTGGTCACCCTCTTTTCTGGTCACCTTTCTTTATTCTCAATGAAAGAAGAAACATGTTAATTATATTACTGATTCATTCATTATATTACTAATACTTTCCAGGTTATTTTCTCCATTACTTAGAATTCACTCCATTCTTTTTTTTTCAAGTCCATTAACTTCTGCTCAACTCTGCTCTGATTTCACAATATTTTCTTATGACTTTATGGTGCAGCAATGAGCTTTTTGTAGAGTTTCTAGTTATAGTTTTTGGGGTCCTTGCATTCTGTGCATTTTTCATATTCTCAGTTAAGATAAAGCCCATCATCTTCTCCCATGGAATCCTTCCACATATTCTCCTGGAGACCTCCCTTTCAAAGCCTGCTGTCTTGCTGCTCCAGACAGGACTTCCTGCTGTACAGCTGGCATTCTGGCTCCTCCCTGTTGTCCCAGTTCCATGTCTTCTATATCAGCTGGATCCTTATAATACAGGACTAACTCCTTAAGTGACTTCTTCAGAAAAGGTACACAGAGGGAAGCTTCCTGAGTGTTTGCAGGTTGAAAACTACTTTTATTCTGTCCTCAAACTTGATCAATGATTTGGTTGAGTACAGAGTTCCAGATATAAATTTCTCTCAGCAGTTTGAAGATCTGCTGTCCCCAACACCTGATATTGCTGATGAGAAATCTAACATGAGTCTGTTTTTTTTTTAAGCTAACTTATTTTTTCTTCCAGGGGTCTTTCCAAATCTTTTCTCCCACTTGGTATTCTGAAATTTTACAATGATGTGTATAGATTGGGTTTTTTACATTTAGCTTGCTGAAGCTTTGAGGGAGCCTCTTACCTTAAAGACTGACATTATGCCCATATGGCCAGGGAAGAATGAATACCTGGCTCCTGGCTTTTTTACATTTGGAGTTCAGAAGGCAGATGGCAGACTATTCTGAACACAGACCCTTTAGTTAATTCCTCTGTGTCCAACCCACTGCTCACTGGGTGGTTGTCAGGCTTGACAATTCTGAGTCTGGAACCTATCATGGCCAGTTCCCCATGCATAGTCCAGGCCTTCCACAAGTTCACAGTGCAGCTTTCTCTGTCCCACATCCCCAGCTATCTCACACCTGTTCATTCTCTTCAACCAAACCTCTTGACAATCTCTGGTTCACCAGTGATTCCTCTCTTATTCTCTTCATGGGATAGGAGTGAATCTTTTCTATTTTTCTGCCATCGGGTTCCTGGGGTTTCAGGAGGAAGAGTTTGTGAAACACCTTCCATTTCCATCCCCCCATCCCATTCACTTTTCACCCTTTCCTACCCTTACATTTGACCCAGCAGTCTGACCTCTAGAGACACATTAACCACTGTCCTTATCTCTTATCTTTTGCTTCTGGTTGGATCCAGCCAATGAGCAGTCTTAGCCTCAGTGAGAAGACCAAAGGGAGGAAAGAGCAAGGGCATGGTATTTTTTCCTTCAGCTGTCTCCCTGTGAGGTTGTCTCAGGCTGGCTGAGTTCCCCACAAAATGTCACAGCTTTTGCCAGGTTTCACATAGACCTCTCCTTCCAGATCATAGCAGCCTTGCTCCTGCAAGGTTGGATGTGGCAAAGGACCTGGTCTTTCAGGCCCCGGGGTACTGCCCATTTGTGGTTTCTCTACACACTGCCCACATCTTTGTAAATAATCTCCTTGATTCACCCACATTCAATGGGACTATCTGGATGATGCAAAGAGAACAAAAAACGTATCTATCTGGTTTACTCTATTGGGCTAAGGAATCTTAGACAGTTTTTAAAGCACATAACTTTTCTATATTAAATATTTTTATTTTTTATTTTTTGCAACCTAACTAAGACTTTTAGGCCCTAATCCTCAGTTGCCAGTCAGGTTCACTGTTTGTTATGGGATCCTGGAATTTCCCTACAATTTCACAATATTTATTGGTGATAGTGGCCTTTACAGAGCAAGGTTCCTAGTATAAGATGCTGTAACTAGCACTGAATTAGAGTGGATTATACAGAAATACCCCCTAGTCTGTTTATATCCTTGAGACTCTTTAGTTTACAATTTAGATGTCTGCCTCTGCGTGGCAGTGCCTTGTTATTGACCACTGACCAATAGGAAGGGACTTCTTGGGATGAATAGTGTCAAACCCAACTCGAATTGTGTCTCTCAGTCACAAGGATCTCAGGAATCATTTCTAGGCACACCAGCCTCTTCCTCCAGATTGGCATCTCTGATGACATGGCCCGTGTCCTTTTTAAGTCTGTGTTGCCAAGAGCCAGCCCAGAGGCTTCCCATAGAGGAGCAGAGTTACAAAACCACAGCCCCAGTGACTGTCTCTTCTCTTCACCCTGTCCAGTTTTGCTCCATAAATAAATGACTAGGAGGCTCTGAAACCTCTATGGAGGGTATTCATCTTAGTCTATGGAACACTGTGTACCTTGTATAAGAAATAGTTTCCCTTTATTTCCTTTAAATCAAAATATATTGAATTCTGAATCCCCACATGGTTGAGTTGGAGGGAAATTTGATCCCATCCATCCTGGAGAGTGGGAATGAAGCATCCTTCTTCCTAGGTTCTCACAGGGATTGAGGATGGATGCTTCCTTGTGCCTGGACAATGGGGGCAGAGACCCTTATTCAGTCTCTCAGTCACTCCAGTGATCTCATTTCCAAGCTCCCTTGAAGGTAAATAGCTTACTGCTTCTATCATGAGCTTGGCCCTGGGAACATGGCCAGTTCTGGGAGAGGAGTCTAGCTTTCAGCCTCTTGGGGTCCACTGAGTTGGTACTTCCTAATGAGATTTAGCTTATGGCACGCGCTGACTCAAGTCTCTCCCCACATGGGCAACTTGCGCTCTCTCTGTCTGCCCTGCTCCATCCCTGCAGGGTTAGCCTTTCCTCCTCTTCCTTCTTTTCCCTAATCATAAACTTCTCAAGTAGCCCAGGTGTCCAGAAAACAAAATCTAGACAAGTTACTTGCCTGTAAGAAATGTCTGGTTATTGCCCTGGCCTGTGTGGCTCAGTTGGTTGCAGCATCATCCCATAACTGAAAGGTTGAGAGTTTGGTTCCCAGTCAGGGCACATACCTAGGTTGCAGGTTCCATCCCCGGTCTGTATGTATATGATCCATGCCTCGGGAGTGTATGGGAGGCAACCAATCAATGCTTCTCTTTCACATTGATATTTCTTTCTCCCCTTTCTCTCTCTCTAAAAGCAATGAAAAAAATGGCCAAATGTCCTTGGGTGAGGATTAAACAAACAAACAAACAACCCTTCTGATTATTTTTAAAGACAAAGTGTAAATTCATTTCTCAGTGGATTTCCATACCACCTGACTAGGCAGGACTGGAGATTGGCCAGGATGCTCTCACCAGGTTGTTTAATGTTCTGTCTTTGCAGCTGGCATTGTGTTGGCATGTTTGCCACTTCCCCTCTGCAAGCTTGGACTCCTGCCTCATCCTGGTTTTGATGAAATAAGTGGCAACTGAGGGGTTGTTAATAAGTATTTGTTAACACTTAATATATATAGTACATGTAAAGAAGTGCAACTCAATCCACTTTCTTACCTGGCATCTGGTCTAAGTCATCATTTCATGCTGCCATTTTTGTTCTCCTAGGCACAGTGAGGAAAGATCTTCCTCACCTTTAGGTTCTCTGGTTGAGGAGGGAAAAAGGAAACATAGGGGGTGGGTGTTGCCTCAGGGATGGTTTGGGTTTGTCTCTTTGGGGGTGATGTGAAGGCTGGGCCCCTGCCTCCTTCTGCAGAGGATTTCTCCATGGCTCTCTGGAGTCATCTCCCTAACAGATTCTACATCACACACATACATTTCTCAATGTCTTCCAAGCTGTTCAGGGGCAAATCTGCTAACTTAGAGATGATGGTGGTTCTGATGTTCTGAATTGAAAAAATATATAGCTAATGGCTCTTTCAACAACTTTTTAAAATAACATAATATGAAAATAGTATAATTCATTATAGAAATTTTGAAAAAAGCAGATGTGTATGTTCATATGCAAGTTCTATACACTTTTCCTACATGGCATCTTTACTTGTATGTCTAATAGGCATTGACCTGACCCATCCTAAAACCTGTACCTTCTCCAGGGCTGCCCAGCTCAGGACTCTCTCCTTTCAGCTGCTCAATCATCATGGAATTCACTCTATCTTGCCCACACATCTAATCTGTTAGGAAATTCTGCTGGTTCTTTCTTCAAAACCCACCCAAAACCCTGGCTGGTGTAGCTCAGTGGATTGAGTGCAGGCTGCAAACCAAAGCATCGCAGGTTCGATTCCCAGTCAGGGCACATGCCTGGGTTGCAGGCCACAGCTCCCAGCAACCGCACATTGATGTTTCTCTCTCTCTCTCTTTCTCCCTCCCTTCCCTCTGTAAAATAAATAAATAAAATCTTAAAAAAACAAAACAAAACAAATTAAAAAAAACCCACCCAAATCCAGGCACTTTTTAACAATTCCACCATGCTCCTTTTCCAAACTGCCGCTCTCAGTTGGATCACCACAGACCTTCAGAGCTGTCTCCTTTTATGTCTGGACCCCTGTAGTCTATTCTCTGAAAGCAGCCAGGGATGCCTGTTTTTGGCATAAGGGAGATGCAGGGTTCCATTTGCTCTCCTGCCACAACTAGAAAACCAGTCAAAATGCATGGAACAACTTTTTAATGTACATTACTCATCCTAAATTTGTGCATATGCATGAATCTGATTATGAACTTGCTATTCTCTTTCACCAGGCTGTCTAATCTGCCACCAGTAAAATACTTTAATTATTGAAACTACATGATGCACATTAATATCTGGAATGATAGGTCTATTACCCTTTTACAAAACAGGCTTGGCTGAATTCTGAAAGGACTTCCCAGGTGAATTCCACATGGACTTTATTGGAATTATTTTTATATTTATAGATTTATCTGAGGATTCAAGGATTTCTTCCAATCCATTTGTCCAAGAATACAGAAAATACCATACAGTCTTGATTACTGTAAGTATATAATAAGTCTTAAAATTGGATAGACTGAATCCTCTAATTTTATTCTCCTTTTTTGAATTGTTTTAGCTAATTTAGTTCCTTTATCTTTCCATGTAAACTTTAGAGTAAACTTGTCTATATCTACAAGATTTAGCCCTCAGTGAAGTTTTGTGGTTTTCCCCATATCAACTCCTGCACATTTGCTGTTGAATATATTCCTAGATATTTTATTTTGTTTATTGTTAATGTGAATTGGATTATTTTGCCGTCATATGTTAATTAAATATTGTTTTATCTTTCTTCATTTATTTTATAACTGGCCATGTTGCTATCAGTTCTAACAGTTCTTTTTTAGTTGATACTGATTTCTTTTGAGACTTCTTTGACCCAAGGAATATTTAGATGTTTGTTGTTTAGTTCCAAGTGTTTGGAGATTTTCCTATTACTAATTCCTGGTTTGATCCCATTGTTGTCAGAGAAGCTCCCTGTATTATTTCAATTTGGTTTGATTTGTTAAAGTTTGTTTCATAGTCCCAGATATGGTCAATCTTGGTATGAATTTCACGGACACTTGAAAAGAATATGTATTTTGCTGTTGGGTAGAATATTCTATAAATGTTTGTCAGATTCTGTTGGTTCATGATGTTGTTGCCTATATCCTGATTTTCCTTCTAGTTTTTCTATCCATTTTTGAGAGGGAGATGTTGAAGTCTCTAACTATAATTGTAAATTTGTCTATTTTCCTTCCACTTCTATCAGTTTTTGCTTTACATATTTTGTAGCTCTTGTTTGGTGCATATAAAGTCAAGATTGCTATGTCTTTTAGGTGGATTGACCCTTTTATCATTATGTAATGAGCCTTTCTGTCTCTGGTTGATGCACGATCACCGACCGGCAGTGACCTTGGAATGCTGCGGATGGCTCGTCGACACATGAGAAATGAGCATACACAGAAACAGGCAATTTTCTGTGGAGAAGTAGGGATGGAGGGGCCACTCTCCAAGTGGAGAGTGCCTTGGCCACCCTCTCTGGAGGAGGGCGCACGTTCTCCTGTCCCAGCAGGCTTTTTATTGGGTTTGTTTGTATAAGAATTCAGGTAAAGCTCATTACTCATTGCAGGGAAGTAAGGATCAAATAACAAGGAACTCTGAGAGCCTACTTTGAGTCAGGGTCAAAGAGCTGTAAAACTTTGAGGAACAGACTTACTTCCTCCTTGGACCCTTCTCATTCAGCTGAGAGCATTCTAAACAAAGCAGGTTTCACAGGATTTTACATATTCTTTCTTAGGTCTGATCACCCAGGGAACCTGCCCTTTCTAGTACAGGGCTGCACCACCCTGTCATTGTTTCAGGCTTAGGTGGAGCTAGGGGAACTAAGGCAACCAAGAGATAAGGAGATTTTCTTGTGGATGGAATGAGCTCTCAGGCTTTGTCAAAGCTGCGGGGGTGAGAGTCCACCACCCCCTTTTTGCCATAGCCCCCAAAGTCCTTCCTTGGGGGCCTCCCATGTGATCGTGCCTGTCTTAGGTTGTTCCCCCTTGGGGAATCTTATGTGTCATTGGCTAACCGACCAAGCATTGGGTTTCAGGCAGGGTGAAGTAAAAAAAGCAGGAGTGGCATTCCTGCCAGGGAGATAAGCTTTTGTCTCCTTGGTGGCTTACGGTTCCAAGGTCGTTCCCTCAGCCTTAGCCTAGGCGGGAGTTACAGCTTCTGATACCAGGCAGGGCAGTTCCCAATATTTGGTAATTTTCTTTGCTCTGAAGTTTACTTTATCTGATATTAGTATATTACTCCTGTTTTCTTCTGAGTGATGTTTGCATGTATAACCTTTCCCATCCTTTCATTTTAAACCTACCTATGCTATTGCTATAGGCTGAATGTTTGTGTCCCCTCAAAATCCATGTGTTATAACCTAATTTCCAACATGTTGGTATGTGGAGGTGGGGCCTTTGGGAGGTGATGAGATCATGAGGACTCTGTATCATGAATGAAATGAGTGCCCTTGTAAAAGATATCCCAGAGAGAGACCTTGACCATTCTGCCAAATGAAGACAGTGTGAAAAGATGGCCACCCACAAACAAAGAAGTAGACTCTCATTAGACACCAAATCTGTGGTGTCTTGATTTTGGGTTTTCCAGCCTCCAGCACTATAAGAAATATATATTTGTTGTTTATAGCCACCTAATCTATGATATTTTGTTATAGAAGCTCAAATAGACTAAGATAATCACTATATTTGAATTAAGGTTCTAATAGATGGTATATATATTGGGTCATGGTTTCCAATTCACTTTGCCAGCCTCTGTCTTAATCAGTGTATTTAGGTCATTCTGTTTTATTTTCCTGCCTTCCTATGAATTTTTTTTAGTATTCCATTTTAATTTATCTATAGTTTTTTCACTGTGTTCTTTTGTATTGCTTTCTTAGTGGTTGCTCTAGGTATTATATTATATAGACAGAACTTGTCACAATCTACTGGCACTGATGTTTTTACCTGTTCAAGTGAAGTGTAGAAACCTTACTTCCCTTTATGTCCCTTACCCTCCCCCATTTATAATTGTCTTAAGTATCTTCTGTACATATATTTAGAACCACATTATAAATTATTATAATTTCCTTAACTGGTCCCACAGAATTTAGAAAATACAATAGGTAAAGGCAAATGTATTGTATTTAACCATATTTTTATTCTTTCTTTTTTTTTATCCTTACCCAAGGACATTTTTTCACTGCTTTTAGAGCAAGAAGAAGGGAGAGAAACATAGATATGAGAGGGAAGCATCACTTGGTTGCTTCTTGTATGCACTTGGACCAGGGATCAGCACCTGGACTGGGGATTGTACATGTCCAGAGCAGGAGTCATGTGCACCCGTGCCCAGACCAGGGATCAAACCCACAACCTAAGCATGTACCCTGACCAGGAGTCAAACCTGCAACCCTTCAGTTATGGAATGACGCTTCAACCAACTGAGATGAGAAATCTGCCCTTATTCAAATTGCTTTTCACTTAATTGAAAAACATTTTTTCCATTGTTTTGGAGATATATTCTTTACCTTTATCCTTAAGAAGTTTGACTATGATGTCACTTAATGTGGATTTCTTTAGGTTTACTATATTTGTAATGTTAAGCTTCTTCAATCTATAGATTTATGTCTCCCCCAAGTTTGGGGAATTTTAAACCATTATATCTTGACTACTTTTTGGCCCTACTCTCATTTTCATCTCCCGCTGAAATTCTGATTGGCATGCATGTTATATCTTTTGTTACAGTCCCAGGCTCTATTCATTTTTTATAAAAGTTTGTTTTTTCTCTGTTGTCAGATTAGGTCGTTTCTATCATTCTAACTTCAGGTATACTGATTCTTTCTTCTGCCCTTCCTCCACTACCCCCTTCATGTTGAGCCTATTTCAGTTATTATATTTTTGGTTTTGAAATTTCCACTTGCTTCTTATTTATATCTTCTATTATTTGCTAAATTTTTCTAATTTTTTCATTTGCTTCAAGTGTTTCATAATTGCTTGCTAAAACATTTTATAAAGCCTGTTTTGAAATCTTTTTCAGATAACTCTAGCATCTTTGTTGTCTTGCTGTTGTATCTATTGATTGTTTTTTTTTTCATTCAAGTTAAGATTTTCTTGGTTCTTGGTATGATTAGCAATTTTTTAAAATTGAAACTTGGAAATTTGAGTATTATGAGAATCTGGATCTTATTTAAACCTTCTGTTTTAGCTGATTTCTTGTGACACTGCACCAGCAACAAAACAGAGGTGCTGTCTAATTACTGCCAGGCAGTAGTAGAAATCCAGATTCAGACATGGCCTCTATTGACAGGTGGGAGGAGAGAGGCTCCTCATTATCACTGGTTGGGGGTGGACACTCTGGCTCCCTCGAGGCCTCTGCTGACACCGTCCTATCTGGGAGGGATAAGAGTGTCTCATTATTACTTTCTACAGGGTGAGGGGTGGGGTAGCCTCATTACCCCTGGACAGTGGCAAAAGTCTGATGCTTTAGGTCTCTACCACCACCCCTATGAATAGATTGAAGAGTGCCTTGTTACTGCAGGATGTGGGTGAAATCACAGCCCCCTAGTCAGCCTTCTGTGCCACCACCCTGATAGGGAATTTGTGGCACCTCATTAGAGCCTCTGAGGATGGAAGTCTAGGCTCTTCCCTTAACCTTTGATGGAAGATGAGGCCACAGGTTTTTCTATAACATTTGGCTGGAGTAGAACAGTTATTATCTAAGAATTTTATGTCTTCTCTCTTCCTAGTCTCTTTCCTGGTCCTTTGGCTAGAAAGAGAAGAGCTTTGTTGGAATCTTTTTTGTTTGTTTGTTTGTTTGTACAGTTCATTGTTTCTAGGTTGCACCTTCTTTAGCTACAAATCTTGAATATTTAAGGGAAAAAGAAAGCACAGAGAACTTATTACCGCATTGTTCCTTTGGGATGACATGGTCGTCATCCCCAGGGTCCCTAGCCAGTCTGCATTTTCTCTCCACTTTTCAGAGCCTTCTTGTGTTCAAGGGTTTTTAGTTATTACTTAGCTGGAGGAATAGAGGAAAATACTATTCTATTTTCTCAGAAATTTGTATAGCATTCTATTTCATCTCCCCCCTTGCCCCCACCTTAGTGTACTGGTTAGTATTTCTGGGACAGAATTAGATAATAACAGGAAAAACATCTAACATTTTCTCATCCTTCATTCACTGGGAACGCCTCTAACAATACCCCATGAATTATGATGCTTAGTGTTGGACATTAGTTTGAGGCATGAAATTCAGTCAGTATACTTATGTTCAGTTGAACAGATAATTTAGTAGTACCCACCATGTGTAAGTCACTGACCTAAAGCTGAGAGTATAGCTAGCAGGGAATAAAGAGGTCATAATTGTTTTCCTTTATATTAAAAAATGACATATTTCTTTACTACAAACCCCACTATGTCTCCTGTTACTTAGTCCCTCTGGCTTGCTCTAGATGGGGAAAGGAGGTCAGGAACAATGTGGTTCACAGAAAAGAGGCCCCAAGGGCATATCTATGGGCTTACTTTTTGTTAAGAATTTTAGTGCCAAGTATAAACAAGGACAAGCTCCCTGAGTAAACAGAGAGAATTACATCCATTGTAGGCCATTTCACCTGAGTCCAGAGGTAGGTCATGTAGCTGAGTCTCAGGCCTCAGGAAAGAACCAGGATCTATCAGAACCGTTTGTACCTATGTTCTCTCCCTCTTTCCAGATCCTTTGCCTGGGCTTCTCTTTGGGAGTCAGCTTCATTCTTCTTTTAGTGCCTCAGGGGCTGTGATAGACATGCTGCTGTTTCCAGCCTTATGTCCCATCATTCAAGGAAACCATCTGGGCTGCACTAGCTCCTCATTCTCAGCATCAGATTGGCTCATCTGGACACATGTCAACTCCTGGCCCAGCCAGTTATGGCCAGAGAACCCGGTCATGCAGTAAAAACATGGATGTTAGGAGTTCACTTTTATCTTAGAGGTGGGTGACACCCCAAAAGATGGGTGGGTTTTCTTCTTATGTTTATGATTATGCAGTAATAATGTAAAGCTATAGGGACTATAGAAGGAATCATTTTAGACATGCAACAATATAGCTGCACAATGTAACTATCCTTCCTTATTGGACCCCTCAATTCCGGCTTCTGTAAATTGCTGTGAGAATGTTTGGCCTGGGTTATGCCTTTCCTGGTCTGGACAGTGTGACTTTATCACCAGTGGATCCTCTGCCTTGCCATGGTTCATATTATAGCTTACAGCAGACTCTGTGTCTCTAATTTGTGTTCAGCTTCACTTCTGCCTGGGCTTATAGATAAATCCAATACAGAAACTCTTTTGAATATAAGTATTTTCAAAAGAGGGGAGCATATCTCCTAGACAGTGACATTAAGTCACAAATTCCATTCTTCCAGGGTGAGTCAAATCTTCCACCCAAATCTTTTTCTTTACTGACTCTTTTACTTGTATTGGAATAGAAAAGAAATGTTTGGTGTGGTTGAGAATGTTAGGGGCTTGGTTCTACATCATCTTCAATTTTCATATACAAACATACACTGAATTCCTAAGGGCTGCAGCTTGCAGTCATTTTCTATCCTTTTTTTCCACAGGTAGCAGAACTCACTGCTGCTTTCCCTTTTTCTTAGACAGCATTACAGGATATTTCACCATTGTAGTCAAGTATCCTTTTTCCAGGCTGTACTTCTAGCATGTGGATGTTCTAGGCAACTTCCTTTCTCTACTACTGCCCTAGCCCTGCCAGGACAAGGTCCTGGCCCTGCCTCACCTAGAAAGAACTGCAGCAACATCAGTTTCCAAGGTTCAGAGGCACAAGGGAAGGGCTCACACCTTAGATAGCCCCAGCAGGAATTTAGGATAGCTTAGCAACAAAGGATATCATGTGACCTCTGGTGAAGTCCCCACTCAGGTCAATGAGAATGGCCTATCCAGCTAGCCATGTTGTTGGTTTTGTACTCCCTGAATCTCCCCAGAAATAAAAACCAATCAGATTGCCAGGAGACACTTGCAAATTACATATCAAACACCATCATGAAAAGCATACCAAACGTTGTTGTTGAGCAACCTTCCTGTACATAGTTCAAGCTGGAAGATTTCCATAAGCCCAGGTGACATACATTTACATTTCTTTGATTCCAAAACACAACACAATTTAGAATGCATTGTTCCTATAATAACAACTACAAAAAAGCACCGGCAAGTTTCTTTTGACATCCTGATCCCAGAAACATTAAAATGTGAGGGAAATGTATCTTAAAATTGGAGAATTACATTAGTATCTCACAGGAACTAAAAAATCAGATCACAAAGAAGTCTCAGCTGGAATCCAGTGGTATGTAAAAATAGAAGTGACTGAACCTTATAAAACTGAAATCCTTTAGCATCTCGTGGCAATTCCATTGCAGTTTGAGTGCAAGTAATTAAAACACTGAATGCATTACAATTCTATGGCTAAATTTCTGATTTAGCATACCATAGGGAGTAAACACCCCTACAGAACCATAGGATTTAAACTTCCAGGAGGGAAAACATAAGCTAATTAATATATTAAAATTTCCCTCTCTTTCAGAGAGGAAAATCAAGGAATAAAATTCCTAAATTGATGACTGATCTTATTCAATTGTAATAATATAAAATATCCCAGTGCCATCAAATGAAATTCCCTCATTCTAGTGTCCCTATATGCTGGGGTTTCCTTATGGAAACCAGAGAAACAGGGCATATGAATTCCCTGTAGGGGAACCGACATCAGTCAGGATCCCTTACCCAGATGTCTGGGCAACTAAGATATGCCGTATTCCCATAACCTTGAGAATGGGCCCGCATGCACAGAATCACGCTTTGTTATACAATATCTCGGCACCCTACCAGTTTTGTGTACATTTAGTATATAAGGGAGTTGGGACTCCTTGCTGGCGTGACACATGGCTTGTGGCACATGGATCGCCTCACCCTTGCTAAAGGCATGTCAGACATTCCAGTGGCTCCGTGAATTTTCTTCCATCTGTCCAAATCCTGTGTGAACCTGTCCAGCCTTGAAAGGTTGCAACACATTTCCTAAAGGATGTTTTTAGTCATTCATTTAATGTGGTAGTCAGCCTCCAAGATGGTCTCCAATGATTCCCCACCTCCCAGTACTCCTACGCTGGTGCAGTCTCCTTCCATTTTGTACTATATTGGTCTCTGTGACCAATAAAATTGGCAGAAGTGAAGCTGTGTTACTCATAATATTAGGTCATAAAAGACACTGTGGGTTCCATGTTAGACACTCATGCTTTCTCCCTTGCTCACTCTGAGGAAAACCAGTTGCCATGTCATGAGCAGTCCTAAGGAGAGCGCTCTGCAGAGAGGAACTGAACCTTCAGCCAACAGGCAATGAGATACTGACACCCAACAACAACAAGCAAGTAAGTGACCTTGGAAGTGGAAACTCCAGCCCCAGCTGAGCCCTGTGATGACAGAAACCGATACTCCATTTGCAACACAGGTGCAGTCCAGTTTGACTGCCACAGGCTCCAGAGTGACAGCGCAGAGTGCGGGCTGTGCAAGGAGTAGGGAGCCCAGCGCCTCTGTGCATGTTAGGGTGCCCTCCGGGGGACAGTTTTCTTACTCTTGCCTTCATGGGACATGTATTGCCTGAAGAGCCTAGGGTAGCTGCATGTTGGCTAGATATGGGCTGCCACTTGTGATGCAGAAATCCATTTTTAAGCAGCCCACATCTAAAAATAGTCTTAGCAACTGTCCAGGGTCAAAATGCCAGAAGTCTGAAAGGAGATTGGCAAAGTGAAAAGCTGTGATTCGGCATCGTTTAGCTTTGATCACACCACTTATCATGCTCAGTTCTTAGATGTCGAGGTTTCTTTATTTGCTCTTGGTTTTTAGTGAATAGCAATATAGAAACCATAAATTTTAATATACAAAATTTTAAATGCCATCAAATCTATGGAGATTTTGGGGGACAGTATAGTGGCCTCCAGATAAATGTGTTAGCATAATAGGTGAATGATACACCATGTATCCTTAACTAATTTGACCCTTCAACTGTATAGCATGAAAACATGCTAATCCACACTAAATTACCAAATTAAGAAATTTTATCTTCACCAAGCTGAAGTACTGTAAATTAAAATTTTTTCCAGTCACTGAATTATAATTGCAATTAAGAGTTTTCTAGGGTTGAAGAAATTAAAATCTTTATAGTGTCAACAATAAAAGTAAAAAAAAAGGAAAGAAATTAAAATCTCTAAACAGACAATTACATCAGGTTTGATTATCCATATTTTTGCTATGAATACATTTATTTATGAATAAATAGGTTGTATCAATTAACAGTATAACAGCTGGAACAATAAGAGTGAAAATTAGTGTCCTTGAATATTTTTGTTTCTCAGTTGGAATTTTAGTGTTTCTTGGGTTTTATATTTCAAATTGGACTTTCTGGTTATCATGGATGATGAAAATGTAGTTGGTAGACAGTTCTGTAAGAGAGGAGAAAAAGTAAGGGCAGTTCTGTACAGCTAGTACTAGTAAAGATTATTGCTACCAGCTAGATTATATTCAGGTCGACTCTAGCACAAATCAATCACCATGTTTAGAACAAAAGGCCAAATCTCCTCCTACTTCCCCGGTTCTACCCCCTCCTCCAACAGAAATGTCTCCTTCGTTTGCTCCATTCAATGAGACCTGAGTGGTCTTGCGCTGTTGTTCTGAGCAAGTCAGCGATGGGCATCCAGTGCTGCTCAGAATCTTGTTAGGAAGATGCAAACCTGTAAAGACAATGCTTCTTCACTTGAGCTGCCTGAGGTTTTCCTACAAAAAATATTCAAAACTTGTGAGAAATGTTAAGACTTTGAACTTTTCGAAAATTAATATCAGAGTAAGGTTATCTAAATCTCTTCTAAGTTCAAATCTTATGAATTATTCTGGCTCCAATCCCTCATTCTTTATGAAATCTTCCGAGTCCATTCTCATGCTGAGTAACATCGGAACCACAGCTGTAATGGTTTGTTCATCCTTTCACTTGTTGAATACCTGTGTGGGCTATCCCCTATGCTAGAAAAATACATTCTGTGGGTTTTGTAGGGACCAAGCTAGCAAACAGGTAATTTACAGTCCCAGTGAGTGTAAAACACTGTAGCATTTGTGAACAGACCATGAGAGCTCGTTCCTTGGCTGAGTTGTGAGCGACTACCCAGAAAAGCTTTGCCTACGCTGAGAGAAGAAATTACACACGAAAGACAGGCAGATGTGACAATGCTGTGCAGGTAGTACTGCTAGAGACAGGAGCAGAGGCCAGACCAGAAAGTCTTTGGATATCAAGCTGGTGAGTTCCCATGTGACTGTGAGAGCAATGGGAAGATGTTTAAGGACTAAAGCAAAATGATCTGGTTAGTGTTTCAGAAACATCACTCTAGAGGATGTCCATTATTGACTTTGCAACGGATGAGGTATCCTGGCTATAATTCCCATTAAAAACAACTAGAAATGCCATGTAAACCAATTATTAAATAGATTATTAAATGAATCAATGAGGAGAGAGAAATTAAGAAGCACTCAAATGAAACACCAAGTAAATAGAGGAACTCAGAGAAGGAAGCATGGATATTTCCTATTTACTTTGAGACTACTTGCTAAATAAGATGAACTTAAAGTTTGATTTTTATTTCCTTTTTGACTGTGGAGTACAGGACACAGCTTGGGGCCCATCAAAAATAAGGAGTTTAATAGGAGACCTCCATCACAAAACTGAGATGCCAGAGATTGTATGCTTAAATCAAGGACAAATTAGAAATAAACCCAACCTGATATTGTCAAGGAATTTCATGGAAAATTACCAATCTTGAATTATAATTATAAGATGGTAAACAATCTCTCCTGAATGTTTGTAACCATAAACAAATCCTCATACAAGTTTGCACCAAAAAGTCCCACTATGTAGATAAAAAAAAATCTGAGTTTGAACTTTTAGTGTAAAATATTCCCATTCTGGTTGTATCCCAGAGCAATAGACATAAATAAGTGAAATCCTCTCTCTGGAGGAACCCACCCTCCTTATGAGCTCAAAGAATTTACCTGGGTGGTTTAAAAAATATGATCACATAGTAAGATTGAACAAACAATAATATATACAAAATATACAAAAAAGAAGGCAACATAAGAAACAGATAGCAGAAACAATATGTAGATTAATTAGACAAGCATATTTTATAGAATAATGTAAATTTATATTAAATATATAACACTGACATCATAAAGGTCTTCATTGGAGAAATGGGGATACACTATTCTAAGATTCTAATATGTGAAGTGGTACAATATCATTTGAAGACATATTGCAATAAGTTAAATATGTATTATGGACTCTATAGCAAACTCTAAAATTATAAAACAGAGTTATTCTAATAAGCCAACAAGAGGTAAAATGAAATCACCAAAAACAATTTAATTCAAAAGGACACAGAAAAAGAAGAAAAGGGGAACAAAGAATGGTGGAACAAATAGAAAACAAGTAGCAAGCTGATAGACTTAAATCTAATCATATTGACTATCACAATCAATGTAAATGATCTGAACACCTCAATTAGACTTCTGGGCAAGATGGCAGCATAGGTAAATGCAATACTCACCTCCTCTCACAACCACATTGAAATTACAATTTCAAGCTACAGAACAGTAATCAGAACAATAAGCTACAGAGTGATAATCATTCAGAATTGCCTGAAATCTGGTTGAATGGAAGTCCTACAACTAGGGAATTAAAGAAGCCACACTGAGACTACTAGGAGAGGTGGAGACATGGAATGGGCTGGTCTTATACCTACATGTGGTGGATAAAAATTGGGAGGGATATCTTGGCTATAGAGGTCCCCCTTGGGGAGTGAGGGGTCCTAGCCCCACACCAGGCTCCCCACCCCATAACTTCTGGATGTAAAAACCAGTGGGGATTGAGGCTAAGGGAGACAGAGGTCTTCTGGAGTCCCAGACATTTCCTCTTAAAAGGATTTACTCTGACTCACTTCCTCTGAACTCCAGCACTGGGGCAGGAGCTTAAAGTCACCAGAGACATATGTTGAAGAACTGAATTTTCCAGCACAGAGCAAGAGCTAGGGGGCAGCTTTGTCCCAGACAGAAGTGGTGGGAGAGGCCAACGTCCTTTTTCTGAGTCTACCCCCCACAGAGCCACAGAGCTGGCAGGCAAGCAACATATCTGAGACTCCATCAACCTAATTCACACTGTTTGCTCCACCCTGCTGATTCCCTGAGGCCATGCCCCAACCAACTTTTGGGCCCACCCAAGATGTTTCCAGTGGTTTTTCCATATGAATGGCTTGTCTTGACTCGGGCTTCAGATTTCCCTAAATTCTCTCAAACAAGCAGCATCGGGCATGAATGAGCCCTGTACCTCTTGCTAAGTTGTCCCAGACCTGGCACTAGCAGCAGCCAGCCTTGGTTCACAGCTTGGTTTCTCCTGGGCAAGTCCAAGCCCAGCACAAGTAGCAGCCATATTCAGATTACTTTGTAGCTTATGCTGTGAGACCCCATACAGAACATAGGCAGTGGGTGACCTTGGATGTGCCAATAGCAATCGAGGCTCAACTACAACAAGAGGGTGTACATAGCCCACACAGTGGGTGCATCTTGGGTACCCAGCGTGGGTAGTGGGGGAAGCTGTGCCACTGGACTCTATAGGACACCTACTACATTAGGCCACTCTACTAAGCCTGGGAGATGTAGCATCTCCACTTAATACAAACACAGGAGGTTGACAAAATAAGGAGACAAAGAAACATGTACCAAATGAAAGAACAGAACAAAACTCTAGGAAAAGAACTAAATAAAATGGAGACAAGCACCCTACCTAGATACAGAGTTCAAAACACTGGTTATAAGGATACTTGAGAAACTTAGTGAGAACCTCAACATCATAAAAAATATCCAGTTATAAATGAAGGATACACTAATTGAAATAAAGAACAATTTATAGGGAATCAAAAGTAGAGTGGATGAAGCTGAGAAACAAATCAGTGATTTGGAATGTAAGGAAGCAAAAACCAACCAGTCAGGACAGCAAAAAGAAAAAAAGAATTGAAAAAAATATGGACAGTATAAGAAGACTCTGAAACAACTTCAAGTGTACCAATATTTGCAACATAGAGGTGCCAGAAAGAGAAGAGAGAAAGAGAGAGATTTGAAACCTATTTGAAAAAATGATGACAGAAAACTTCCCTAACTTGGTGAAGAAAATAGACATTCAAGTCCAGGAAGTGCAGAGAGTTCCAAACAAGATGAACCCAAAGAGGCTCACACCAAGGCACATCATGATCAAAATGCCAAAGGTTAAAGACAAAGAGAGAATCTTAAAAGCAGCAAGAATCTTAAAAGCAGCAAGATAAAAGCTTCTGTTGAGAAATCAGGGCTCCCATAGGACACTCAGTTGATTTCTCAACAGAAGCTTTGCAGGCCAGAAAGGATTGGCAAGAAATATTCAAAGTGATGAAAAGCAAGGACCTCCAATCAAGATTACTCTACCCCACAAAATATTTCTTTAGAATTGAAGGACAAATAAAGAGCTGCCCAGACAAGAAAAAGCTAAAGGCATTCATCACCACCAAACCAGTGTTAAAGGGTCTTCTTGAAAAAAAAGGAAAAAAGTTAGAAAATATCAACAATAAAATGGCAATAATAAATTTTAATAATAAATAAAACCAATTTTAATACTAACAATAAAATAAAAAAAAACAAAATAAATGAATAAGCAGAACAGAAAGAGACTCAAGGATGTAGAGAACAGACCTTTCATTCCTGAAATATCCCTCCTGATTTTTATCTGTCACATGTGGGTGTGGAACCAGTCTGTTCCATGTCCCCATCCCCCTACCAGTCTCCATGTGGTTTCTTTTTTAATTCTGTAATTGTAGAACTTCCATCAACTTGATTTCTGATGGTTCTGAATGATGGTTGTTCTATAGTTTAGTTGTAATATTGATATAGTTGCCAGATGGGAGAGGATATGTGGGGCTGGGTGAAAAAAGTGAAGGGATTAAGATGTACTAAGTGTTACAGAGTAGTCATAGGAAGGTAAGGTACAGCACAGGAAATATAGTCAACAATACCCTAGTTTTGTATAGTGTCAGAAAGGTGTGAGATTTATTTTGATGATCACTTATGAGCTATGTGATGTGTAATTGCCGGGGTATACACCTGAAAGTCATATAATAATGTATGTTGGTGAAAGATGGCGGCCAAGTAGGTAGGATGAGCTCGCTTGCTCGTGCTCCCAATGCAGATTTTCAACCTATCTTCTGAGAAGTGACCAGAACAATCAACAGAATCTTAGTTGGTATGAGTTTTTGAAGCCAGGGAGTGCAGAAGAGGCTTTGCACCATCTGGTAGGGGATTTTATAAGCCGAAGGGGAAATACCCTATACGAGGTGCCTGAAGCAAAGGGGAGAGCAGAGGAGAGGAAGCACAGCTTGGTGGCTCCCGCCCATCCCGGAATGGTGGGCCTCAGTCCTGCACAGGGAACCCCCAATCCCAATCAGGACGGACTTGAGAGGATATATGGAGTCTGGGGGACTTGGGCTGCATGCACACGGTCAGCAGCATGTCCGTGGCTGCAGCGCCAACTGGGAGAGTCCAGGAGAGAAATTCTGGCTCCTACGGCTGTCAGAGGCAGAGGAAGGCTGTGGCCAGACCTGACTGAGAAAGACGTTTTGTGTTTTAGAGCTGGGCCCGCGGCTCAGAGCTGCAGTGGGGGTATGACGTAGGGACTTCTTTTAAAGAGGGAATTGGAGGCATGGCTGAGCAAGGAACCCATGTGTGCGCAGCTGCCCTCCCAGCAAAGAGGCCAGATTCAAAGGTCAGTTCTTATCCACTGAACCCAGCTGGCCAGGAAGAGTAGAAAGCTCCACAGCAAAGGGATTACAGGGCTGCACCCAGTGTGGCTGGTGAGTGGGGGCAGTTGAGGGGCGGGTGGGGCTGTACTCGGAACAAAAGCTTTGAGTCTGAGCCTCCTGAGAGAACAGAGAGCCAAGAACTGGATGGGCTAGAGCTGGGCCTCTCAGATTCCTTGCTGCCACGCAGGGCCACCCAAACCTCTGGGAATACAAACCTCTGGGAAGAGGAAGGTGTGTCCACCCCCACCTGCAGGGCTGCAATCTCTGTGGTACAGTAAGGCCAGGCTCAAGATGCCCCTGCCAGACACATATTTGCAGGGGAAAGAAAGAGAATTTCCAAAGTAGATTTTATGAACTTTTATCAGATACTATGCTGGTTCTTCCTTGGGCCCTATTCAGCTGAAAAGAGCAGAGCAGATAGAAATTGGCACAGCAAGAGGTATTCAGGGACTCACCCAGACTCAGTTCTCACACAGAGCTGCTACCAGTGCCAAGCAGAAAAGAGCTGACCCTTTTACACAGATTGGTCCCCCACATGAAACAGATAGCTAATTCATCAGAAACTATACATTAGCAGAAATGATCTGGGACAGAACAAGACATGTGGCACAGGGGCAGGGAACACACCCACCATCTTCCCTGAAGGCTGAACAAGTGCTCCAAGGTGATGATCCAGGGATCCCACCCTTGTGATGGCACCAGAGGTCCCCTCTGGAGGCAGGTGAAGGTGATACATGTGGTGCTTTAAGATGTTAGATGAGCCACCCCTGGGCCTTGTGCTGATAAAAATCCAGCGGGGCAGAACAGTGGGGACCAACCATGACTAAAGGAGACAGCCATGGACTGTGGATTTCTTGTAGCCTCGACCAGGCTACCTAAAGCTAGACTGGGCCACCAGCTGACATCAGGGATGGGTCCTGAAAGAGAAGACAGTAGGCCAACAAACACTAGACTCTGCTGAGATGAATTCCACCTCATTCTTTTTCCTTATCTGGGCTATTTGTTCTCCTGCATAGCTTTTTAACATTGTTTCTTGGTCTTCAATTCTGTTCCTATTATTTCACTGTTTTAAATTTAATTTTACTTTTATATATTTTAATTTTTATTATTGCCTTTTAATTTTAGTTTTAATTCCAATCTCATATATTACTCTTCCCTTTTCTTACCCCATTTCCCTTTATCTTTCTCTTTCTTATTTTTGTTTTAAATTTCATTTTTTCCCTTTCTACACCTGGTTTGTATTCCTCAATCTTATTATTTCTCTCCTTCCATCCTCTCAAAATCATCTTTCTTTCCATTAGTTATCTCACATTCTTTTCCCCTTTCTTATCATATCCTTATTGTTATTCCACCTTTATAAATATTTGCTCAATTGTCATTGATATTGGGACTGTTGTTGCATTTCTTCAATTCTATCACTAGGTGTTTGCTAATTTTTTATTTTTAAATCTCATATTTTACTATTCCTCTGTCCTACTCCTTTTGCCTTCCCCCTGACCTGTCTTATTTTCATTTAAAATTTTATCTTTTCCCTTTCTTAGCCTGGATTCTAACCCTTATGCTTATTATTTCTCTTCCCTCTATCCTATCAAAGTGAATTTACTTTCCTTTAGACATCTCATGCTCTTTTTTTCTTTATTTATTTTCTCTTTCATATTATTTATCTCTTCACCATCACCAATCTTTGCTCCTTTGTTGTGGATATTGCAGAGGTGGTTGTTTTACTGCAATATGATTCCTATTTTTTCACAATTTTTCTTCAAATCTTATATTGTACTATTCCCTTGTCTTACTCCAGTTTGCCCTATTTTCCTCCTATTTTATTTACATGATAAATTTTATTATCTCCTTTTCTTCTCCTTGTTTCTATTCCCTAATCTTATTATTTCTCCTCCCCTGCCCTCTCAAAATCACTTTTCTTCCCATTAGTCACCTTGTATTCTTTTTTCCTTTCATATAATATTCTTATTCTCTTTCCACCTTTATAAATCTTAGCTCACTTGTTGTTGATATCATGGTAGTGTTTCAGGAGTATTTTTACTGGTGTGAGTTTTGTTTGCTGGGGTTTTGTTGTTGTTCTGGCATCTCCTGTACAACAGCATACAAGACGTGGTGAGAATTGTAACTCTCAGTCAGCTACCTGGAGTGGAGAACCCACCAAGGAAAGAGCCAAAACAAGCAAAACCCAATTACAACAAGAGAGCCCACAAAAACTGCATAAAAGGCATCTGTAGAGTATCCAGCTCAGAAGTTCAGAGAAACTGCACCACTGAGTCTCACAAGATGCCTACCTACCATAGAAGGCCACCCCATAAAGACAGGGAGTCAAAACAAATCAATCTATACACAGAAACAAACAAAAAGAGCCATTAAAAGTGGGGGAGACAAAGGAACAACCCCCAGTTAAAAGGAAGGGAGGAATCCCCAGAAAGAGTGCTAAATGAAATTGAGGCAAGCAAGCAATTTATTAGACACAGAGTTAAAAGTAATGGATATAAGGATACTAAAGAAACTCAGTGAGAACCAGAAGGAACTTAGTGGGAAATATATCATATGAAAGAGGACATAAAGACTATGAATAAGAGCCAGGAGGAAATGAAGAATACAGTATCTAAAATGAAGAATACGCTAGAGGAGATTAAAATCAGGCTAGATGAAGCAGAGGATCAAACCAGCAAGTTGGAAGACAAGGTAGAACACTTGGTGAGTGCTCTCTGTGCTTCTTGATCTCACTTATAAGAGGAATCTAATGAACAAAATACAGTAATGAGCAAACTAGAACCAGAGGCATGGAAACATGGAACAGATTGGCAGTGGCCAGAGGAAAGGCAGGAGGGGCATAAAAGTGGAAAGAAGGGGAAGGGAGTCATCATAGAACATGTATGAATGACCCTTGGACATGGACAACAGTGCGGTGATTGACTGTGGGAGCGGGGCTGGGCTGGGCAGAGGAGGGTAAAGAGGGAAATTGGGACAACTGTAATAGAATCACAATAAAAATTGACATTGAAAAATAATGTCAACTGTAATTGAAAAATAAAAATGATTTAAAATGGAAAAAAGCACTTTAATTAAAAGGTAGAGTGTCTCGGAATGTGTGATAAAGCAAGATCCAACTATATGTTGTTTACTAGAAACACACTTCAAATATGAAGACACAAATAGGTTAGAAGTAAAAGAATGAAAAAAGATATACCATGCTAATGCTAGTTGAAAGAAAACTGGGGTGGCTATATTAATATCAGAGAAAATAGATTTCATCAAAAAATAGTAATAGGGTTTGTTTTTCATAATGGTAAAATTGTCATTTAAACAAGAAGAGATAGCTATCTTAAATGTTTATTCATCCAATAACAAAGCTTCAAAATATATGAAACAAAACCTGATAGAACTGCAAGAAGAAATATACAAATCTACAATTATAGTTGGATATTTTAATGCTATTTTTATCAATGATTCAGTAGGCCTTGTTAGAGCTGAGATTCTACATGTTAAAAAAGCTCCAGTTGGTGCTCATGTTCCTTCTGAGTAACAAAATGCTAGATGGTAAATCAGGAGAAAATATTCATAATGACCTACAGAGAAAAGGGGAAATGGGGAAAAAGGGTAAGAGACATATAGATATAGTGAGAAACTTCACGGTACATATAATTAGATTCCAGGGAGAGAAGAGGGAATGTCACAGAAATATTTGAATAGAAAATAACAGGTAAGAATTTGTTTAAAAGACATCAAGCCATAGATTCATAGAGATGGAAAACTTCAAGTAGGGTAAATACAAATAAAGCCACATTTTCTAATACATAGACATTTAAAAACTGTTGAAAACTAAAGACAAAGGGAAAAATCTTAAAAGCAACTATAGAAAAGAATAAAGATTACTTTCAAAGGGGTGGCAATTAGACTGATTGTCTTGTTAACAGACAATAAAAGGGGGTGGGAGTTGGGGATGGTGGGAGTGGGGGGACTGGTGGAGGAAAATGAAGACACTACTTGAACAACAATAAAAAATATTTTAAAAAAGAAAAAAGAAAGGGAAAAATAAAAAAAAGTCTACTATCAGGATTGTAGATTTTAAACCTTTTTTTCCAGCAATCAGCAAATCAATCAGATAAAAAAAAAAAAGAATGAGACCTCAAATTCTATCAAGCACAAATTGACAAAACTGCAAATAGGAATACAGTGGTCCCCCCATTCATGTTTTCACTTGCTGCAGTTTCAGTTACAGCAGTTATTCGTGATCCAATGATACTAAATGGAAAATACTAGAAATAAACAGTTCATGTTTTAAATTTTGCACCATTCTGGTTGGCATGATGAAAACCTCCACTGCTCTGCTGTGTCCCACTCAGGATGTGAATCATCCCTTTATCCAATGTGTTCATGCTGTATAATGCTACCTGCTACTTACTCACTTAGTAGCTAGCCATCTGGGTTATCAGCTTTACTGTTGTTTAGTGACAGTATCTGTGTTCCAGTAACCCCCCCTTATAGTAGCCTAACTGCACATGACAATGCCTACCTCACTCACCTCACTCAGTCTCATCGTGTAGACATTGTTTCACCTCACATCACCACAAAGAGAAGGTTGAGTATGGTACAGTAAGATATTTTAAAAGAAAGAGAGACCATGTTCACATAACTTTTATTGTAGTATGTTGTTATATTTGTTCTATTTTATTATTAGTTATTATTATTAATCTGTTAGTGGGACTAATTTATAAATTAAGCTTTATCATAAGTGTGTATATGTTGGAAAACATAGTAGTTAGGTTTTGGTACTATTCAAGGTTTCAGGCATCCACTGGGGTCTTGGAACACATGCCCTGTGGTTAAGGGCACTACCATATACAAAGCCTTATTCACAATGGCAGATTTTAAGATATGTCTTAGTATCTAATAGAATAAACAGGCAAACAACAAAAAAGATATAACAATAAAATTGTTGATGCACTTGACCTACATAACTTATTAAACCTTGTAGCCAATACCTTCAGAATGAGCATTTTTGAGCATACTTACAATATTTTTAAAAAATTGACCATATGCCCTGGCTGGTGTGGCTCAGTGAATTGAGTGCCAGCCTGTGAACCAAAGGGTCCCCAGGTCAATTCCCAGTCAGGGCACATACCTTGGTTGCTGGTCAGGTCCCCAGTGTGGGGAGCACTCGAGAGGCCACCATATATAGATGTTTCTCTCCTTCTCTTTCTCCCTTCCCCTTGCTCTAAAAAGAAATAAATAGAATCTTTAAAAAATAAAATTAAAATAAAAATTGACCATATGCTGAACCATAAATTTCAAAGGATTGATTTCATAAAGAATCTGTTCTCTGTTAACATTACAATTAAGCCAGGCATCAGCTTTTTGTTGTTGTTGTTGTTTTAAATATATTTTATGGCCCTGGCTGGCGTAGCTCAGTGGATTGAGCATGGGCTGCGAACCAGGCATCGCAGGTTCGATTCCCAGTCAGGGCACATGCCTAGGTTGCAGGCCATGTCCCCCAGCAACTGCACATTGATGTTTCTCTCTCTCTCTCTCTCCCTCTCCCTTCCCTCTCTAAAAATAAATAAATAAAATCTTTAAAAAAATAAAATAACCAGAATACCATTATTAAAAAAATAATAATAAATAAAAAAATAAATATATTTTATGAATTACGCTATTACAGTTGTCCCAATTATTTCCCCTTTGTCCCCCCACCCGGTACCTCATTCCTTCTAGCAATCCCCTCCCTTAGTTCATGTCCATGGGTTATACATATAAGTTCTTTGGCTTCTCTATTTCTATACTGTCCTTAATATCCCCCTGTCCATTTTGTACCTACCATTTGTACTTCTTAATCCCTGCACCTTTCCTTCCATTCTCCTCCTTGCCCCTCCCAGCTGATAACCCCCAAATGATTTCCATATCTATAATTCTGTTTCTGTTCTGCTTGTTTGCTTAGTTTGTTTTTTTAGATTCAGTTGTTGATAGTTGTGTATTTGTTGCCATTTTAACGTTCATAGTTTTGATCTTTTTCTTATATACTTCCCTTTAACATTTCATATAATAATGGCTTCATGATGACGAACTCTTTCAATTTTACCTTGTCTGGTAAGCACTTTATCTGCCCTTCCATTCTAAATGATAGCTTTGCTGGAGAGAGTTATCTAGGTTGTAGGTCCGTGCTTTTCATCACTTTGAATACTTCTTGCCACTCTCTTCTAGCCTGTAAAGTATCTTTTAAGAAATCAGCTGACAGTCTTACAGGAAATCCTTTGTAGGTAACTCTCTGCTTTTCTATAGTTGCTTTTAAGATTCTCTCTTTATCTTTAATCTTTGACATTTTAATTATG
>PVIA01006638.1:50564-94760 GCA_004024845.1 Tonatia bakeri | reverse complement strand
CCAAATAAAGAGATTAAGAACAGCCATTCTCATGACTCCCCTGCTCAGAGGGTTGGGGGACAGAATATTTTAACATAATAGGATTTTCCCCCTTGATTGGTAGGAATAAATCTGTGGCTACTGTTTTATTGGAAATCCCAGCTGAAAATAAAAATGGTGCAATTCAATCTCCGATTTAGCTGGTTACTTACTTTCCGCCGAGTCCCCAGGGCTCTGTGGTTGCTGGGTTTGTGTTGGCGGTGGGTGCTCAGCTGGATTTAAAGGGCCAAGGAAATTTAGGCTGGGGGTGTACTGGCTCCCTGTTGCCACCCGGAGCAGGTTTTTTCCAGCCTGGAGGAAAGGAGCAGGGGGTCGGGGCCAGCCCACCCGTGTGTCCGAGGGAAGGCTGGTGTTGAGCAGCAGCCTAGCAGAGGGACAGTGGGTAGAATCTGTGTCTTCGCCCTTGGCTAATGCGTGTGCTTTGGGTTTCTTTTGCAGGCTGACGGAGCCAGTGCGGCTGGAAGGAAAAGCACGGCGAACAGGTACGCCCCCTTTTCCCACCCCTGGCCTCACAACTAACAGCCACCTGCCCCTGGTCCTCCCCTTCCACCCAAAATGATGGGCGGTCCAGGCCGGTCCCCTTTGCTGAGAAGTTTCCCTACTTCCCTGGAGGATGTGCAGTTGTGGGCGGCACTTTCCAGCCCTCCTGGTATCTTCTGTGGGCATCTGTGATGGAACCAAGGATGACTTAATCCTGAACTGGCCTTTGGCTGCTCCTGCCCAAGTCGGGGGGAACTTCGGGGTGAAACACAGGACTGGGCAGAAAGACCTGGGCTTGAGTTTTGTCTCATCTCTGGTGTTATGAACTCCAGGGGAGTCTGTCCCATCCTAGTCTGGAATCCAGCAGCCTGGCTTGAGTCCTGTGCTTGCTTGTTCCCCTGAACCAGTCACTGCAAAGCCGGGGAATGGACTATCTGGATGCTGAGCCAGACCAGGGGTGTGTCCTCACCCTTGGAGCGGGCAAGAGATGGGAGGGGTCACCCCCAGATGAAAGCTGGGCTCCTTACCAAAGAAAGCTGGAAGAGATGCCGGATGAGCCCACGGACTGGATGTCTGTCATGGTGGTAAACGTTGGTGCTGCCGCTGCTGCTCCCTTGCATGGGCACTGAAGGCAAGAAGAAGTCCAGGGAGAGACAGGAGAGACGGCTGTCCAGGCCACACACGTCATCTGGAATGGGCTCTAGGATTGCAGCCTACTGCGGTTGGGGTCAAGCCGAGGAGTTTGCCCTTTAGCCCATGGAATACTATATAGTTTTTAAAAAGTTAATAGATTTTTGTGGAAAAAAAGGGGTTCTGTGGCCGAAAAAGTTTGAAGGACAGTGGATTAAGCAAACTCAACCAATTTCTTCCCTGTGGAACTTTACAGAGCCTTCTTGTGCTAATGCGTGTACGTGAAAACATCCAACAGAGAGATGAGAATGCCAAGCTTCTCAAACTTACGTAACCGTGGAACCCTTTTATTGCGGTTCATCCCACAAAGCCAGTGTTCCTTGGGACAGGCCTGGGAAAACCTGGGAGCTGCTCAAGTTCTTTGAGCAGAAGAGTAGCGTGTGTTTCAGGCAATCACCCTGGCAACTGTTTGCAGGGTGGAGTGGAGGCAGGTAGAGCAGAGGCCGAGACACAGGCTGCAGGTCACTGTGACCCACACAACCCAGCCCCTCCTCCCCAGAGTCAGTCTCCCCCTCGCTTGGTCTGTTGGCTTCCTGACCTTCTCTCTATTTCTCTAATATGCAGCCCGGGGTCAGCCAAGTTGACCTGTAAAAGGTCAGATAGTAGGCCATGGTCTCTGTGGCAGCCTCTCAACCTGGCCCATGTAATGCAGAAGGTGCTATAGATAATACGGAACCACACAGACGGCTGTGGTTTGCCAGCCCCTGGCCTCAAGAGCCCTTGCAGCTGCTGTTCCTTTGCCTGGAGTGCTCTCCCCTCTGATCTTCCCGTAATTAGGGTCCTTTCATCCTTCAGGTCTCGACTCTGTCCCCCTTCCCCATAGAATCCTTCCCTCACCTCCTTCTTCAAGGGCCCATGGCCTGTTTGTGCTCTTTAAATATTTCACCTATTTGTGTACTTTCCTCTGCCTCTCTAGGGCCAGCTCCGTGGGCCAGGGTCATTCTGTCTTGCTCACTGCAAGGGGCTGGCCTGTAGCAGGTGCTCAGTGAGTGTTTGTGGGTGTGCTGGGTGAGATGAGAGAAGCTGTGGGGGTCATGTAGGGATCGGGAGTGTGGGCTGAAATAGAGCAGTGGGTGCCGGGCTTGGGCCTATGAACACAGGTGCTGACCTGTGTCATGCCCAGCAGCTGCCCAGCACCTGTGTTTCCCTCCTGTGCCCCGGAAGAGGATTTTGCCTGAGGACAATGTAGGCAGCTGTGGCCTGCGGGGCAGTGGGAGTCTTGAGTTGAGAGGTACCTGGAAGTGCTTCCTGGAAAGTCAGGGCTGGAAGGGGCCTGGGCTTTGGCTGGCCCTGCTTGGGGTCACGTGATCAGTAAGTAGCTGTGTCAGGCCTTGAACCTACCGAAGCTGGGTGCTTTCTCCACTCAGAAATTGTGGGCTCAAGTGAGGGTCTCGCAAGGCTCTCCTACCATCCTCCCACATTCATCAAGCACCTGCTAGGTTAGGCCCAGTGCTGTGTGCTGTGGACTCAGATGAATTCGAGGCTGGTTTGTTCATTCGGTGGACATTTGAGTGTCTGCTGCATGGCGGGCACTGTCCAAAGTGCTGGGTCTACAGCAGTGAACAGACGAAGCTCTGTCTGTTTCTGATGACTCAGGCAGATGCGGTCCTTGCCTTCACACAGGAACCTGCCCCACACCAGCGTATCTGCTCACTGATTGGAGGACAGCAGGCGGGTTTCTCTGTTGTCACAACGGTGGCCGAAAGCTTTGGCCCTCGGCTTTGGAGTGAGGGGAGGGAGAGGAGTGCTGAGATCGATGAGAGACGCTTGTCCTAGACAGGGGAGTGGGCAGGTGGCATGCGTGTCATCCCTTGGCTCTCCCCGAATGGCCTAGGCTTGAATGTACTCAGTTACGGAGCCCTGAATTATTACCAGGTTGCCAGAATACATACCGGGAAGGACCAGCCCAAACCTTGGGATCATGTGTAACTTGAAGAGATTTCTAATAATGACTACCATCCAGTCTGCACTTACCTATCAGGCTCTGGGCTAAGTGACTTATGCATATGAACTTACTATTAATTTACGCAGTCTTCATAACAACCCTAAGAGGGAGGTACTCTTGTTACTCTCACTCTACAGAGGAGGAGGCCGAGGCACGGAGGGGTTCACGGGGCTCAGGCTGCCGGGCGGGAAGTGAGCCGCACAGCCAGGACATTCCCTGGGTCTGACTCCTCCGGTGCGTGGGCTTCGCCGCCGTGCCCTTCACTTCTTGGTATGATGTGATCAGTTAACAGGTGGCAGCGGAGACCGTTAGGGGCCAAGGGCTGTGTCAGAGGCTGGAGGCTGGTCAAGAAGGCAGGGACTCCAAAGGAGCTATCAAGTGAGTTTATATTGATTCTGTCATTAAAGCTAATAGAGTACCTTTGAAAGACCAAAGCAGTAATGTTATATAGTGACCCAGCATTCACTCAGAAGTGACTTATGCATTAAACATCAAGGGAATGTCAACATGGGCCTTAGCTGATGCTGGTGAATTTGACCCTGGCCTTGGGTCAGATCAGCCAGGTGGGGTTTAGACCTGTAGACACTTTGTGGAGCGTTAGACTCACTTAGCCCCTCCTCCAGATGGGGGGACAAAAGCCTGAGGCTTCCTGAGGTCAGAGGGAGGCTAGCTGGCCCTGGTCAGGAACAACCTTGAAGGACCTGCGACCCTCTGATGTGGGCTTCCACTCTCAGCCCCAGTCGTGCCACTGCCTGCGCTATTATGTGCTGGTTCTGCTTACGTCCCAGCACCTACTTTTTGGCCCAGAAAACCTGATTTTGTTACTTCTCCAGAAGGGCTCTGGCTAAACTCCAAAACCAACTATTTCCTTAGCTCTGGCTGCTAAGGAATTAGTGTTAAATAGAGGGGGACAAGGAAAGGTGGTGTTTCTGATCCTAAGGGATGCCTGAATGTGGTTTGGTTTACTTCCCTGTAACTGAGCCTGGGTCGATTTTACAAGACCAGCGATCCCAGCACTTGAGCTTAATGCTGACCTGGTAAGCAGGTCACATATCACAGAGCCCAGCTCCAGCCAGATGTCACTTACGTTCTCAGGGGCATAGGGGCTGTGGGGGCCTTGGCTATGGAAAATTCTAAGGGAAATACGGTTTTTATAATCAAGTAAATGCAACTATGGGCTTGCTGTAATGAAGAATTATGCCTTTTTTTTTTTTTTTTGGTCAGTTGAAGACTGGACAGTCCCTATAGATAGTTTAGTCCAGCGATCTCATTTGAAGATAAGGGAACCAGGGATAGAAGAGGTTGAGGGTCTCATTTGTTGGCTGTGCGTACCCGTTGCCTAACCGGGGGTCAGGATAGAGCAGACGGGGAGATTGTCGGGGTGGGAGGAAGATGAAAAACCCAGTCTGGGTCACTCATTCTAAAAATGCTTAGCTGAGCACCTGCTAAGTGCCAGAGTCTGACCTGGCACTGGACATGCAGCAGTGAACAAAGCAGATGGAATCACTGGCCTGTGGAGCCGCTGTTCTGGTGGGAGTGTGGAGACATAGTACATACGTAAGACATGTGGTCTGTCCTATGGTAGAAGGTGCTCTGGGGAAAAGCAGGGAGGATTGGTGAGCCAGAGGGAGTATTGCATCACCGGGAAGGTGACATTTGAACAAGAATCTGATGGAGATGAGGGACTGAGGCAAGCATTCACGGGGGAAGTGCATTCCAGGCAGAGAGAGCCATAGGTGCAAAGGCCCTGGGGCAGGCAGTGTCCATCATGTTGAGGCAACAGCAAGGAGACAGGTGCGGCTGTGCAGGACCTTAGAGGCTATTGTCAGGACTTTGGCCTTGATCCTGCGTGAGGTGAGGAACCACTGGGGATTTTGAGCAGAAGGGTGGCATGAATTTGGTTTTAAGAGGATCAGTCTGGGTGCCAGGAGAAGAGTAATGGCGGGGGTAAAGACATTGTAAGACATGTTACCAAGGGTTCAGGACAGGCAGGATCTTAGAAACTAGGCTTCGGAATTGAATGTCCAAAAGGTTATTTTTTTTCCAGGCCTAAGGAATCCAGTTTCACAAAGCATTGTGGGTGCCCTGCCTCCCCCGTGCATAGCCTCCTGCTTGGTCCTGGGATAGTGTGGAACAGCTTGTGGCTGCCACTCTCCATGCCTGCTGTGCCGGGCATCTCTGTCCCTTGCCCACTGCCCAGCCCCACTAAGGGCCAAGCAGCTTAGCTCAGTGTTGCGGCCCTGGCTGCCTGGGTTCAGATCCTGGCACCACCCACTTCCTGGATATGTGACCTTGGGCTAGTTCCCTGACTCAGTTTCCTCATCGGTAACATGAGAGTGATTACCTTCTCATAGTGTTGTCAATGATAATAGTAGTGATAGTTTTAATATTACATTATTAAGTGTAATAATTTAGTAATATTACTGTTAAGTGTAATAATACTATGTATACCCTTAGCACAATGCCTGGCCCATCATAGGTGTGCAATAAATGCTTGCTTTTTTCACCACATCCCCACCATGCTGGATTCCATTCTGAGGGAGAGGTAACAGTGGGGTGGCAATTGATTTCTTGCAGAGTCTAAACATTGGAGAGAGGGCTGGAAGTAGGGGTAAGGGTGGGGCTGGAGCTCAGATTTGTCGAGGGGCTACCACGGTCCACCTGCTGTATGACGCAGCTTGTCCATATCTAACTTGGTCCTCCCAGGCAGTGATGGGCATCCCTTTTCATTGGAGGGGACTGAGGAGTAGACTTGTCCAGCGTCACCCAAATAGTCAAATGGCTTTGGGCCAAGTTGAGTCTTGTTATTGAAGCCAAGACTTTTTACTGGTGGACTACGTAATTTAATAACCACATGTGTGTGACTGCCTAATTATTTTTGAATGATATATTATTGTTTAGCATTTTGGATTTCAGCAATAAATTAACATAGTCCTAAACAAATTAACTACATTTGCACAAAAAGTCACAGTACCGGTAGGCTCGGTGCGAGTCAGTGGCCAGTAAGGTGTTAGCAGGATGAATTACTTGAGAACTTGGGGTGTGTTTTAGTCAGGGTGCATCTTCCATCTTGACCCCAGGTTTATGTTCTTGTTATTGGAACTTACTTATTTCCAAAAATGTGTATTTTCACTCTACCAAACTTTGGACAAAGCTAGACCACAGAAATCATAAATTGCAGGCAACTCTGAAAGTTCAGTTCCAAAGTGGGAAATGGGGTTCAGTTGCTTTTTTGGTGGGCAGGGTTCACTCTCTGCTTTATTAGTTAAAGCTACACTCTGCAAATAGGGCAGATTCTTGAAAATTGACACATCCTTAGGTTTTGCTCTGTGGAGATAGCCACCGAAATGCAAACTGACTTAGACCATCAAAATCAGTGAATCATTTTTGCCAAGTGGCACTGAGGCTCTTGAGCTTGGGGTGGTCCTGCCGAGTGGAGCGACAGGTCTCTAGGGACCCTCTGCTCAGTCCACCTCTCAGTTTGAGACTCCCACTTGTGCTCCTGGAACAAATTAAGAAACTTCTTGTAACCAAGGCTATCGGCTCAGAGTGCTCGGAAGCCTTGCCTTGTCCTGAGAAGTGCAGTCTTGAGAATGGTTACTAGGGCGGTCCAGCTTGTTCACTTTGTGAAGCCCTCAGCGACAGAGGCCTTGGTCTGAGCAAGCGACTCGGGGAGTTTCCACAACCGCGTCTGTCTGGCTCTGCCAACGGAAGAGAAACATCCTCTCCCTCGGCTTCGACTTCCTCCGGGTTCCATGCAGCATGTGACGATGGTTAAGAATGTCAGTATACTCCGAATCCACCCGGATCACTCCCGCCTTGCCCTCCTGCAGTGAACTTGGCTTTGGTGTGTGTCCTTGGCTCTCCCCTGCGCCGCGGCTGCAGGGAGTGGGGCGTGCCCTGCGCCCCTTCTGTCTCGATAGGGCCTGAAAATCCCCTTTACATTCATCTTTGCGTGCTCCATCCGTGGCCCCAGAGCTCATCTTTTCCATCGTTTCGCCAGACTTACTGTATTTTGTCTGGCAAGTGCTTGGAAGGGATGGGAGGAAAAAAAACCTCACATTTACGGAGCCCTACTGTGTGTGGTGCCACACGGGGCACCTCTGTGCCTCTCTGTGCTTTAATCTCCCACACAACCCCTCATGGTCAGTGTTCTCATCCCCCGCTGACACCCGAGGGGAAGGCGCTGCGGACAGGTTAGGAGCTTGGCAGTGGTCCATGCACCTAGTTTATCGTCCCAACACCTTGGGAGGGCCTGGACTGTGTAGTGAGGGGTCTCCTTTGTGTGTCAGGGGGCAGTGGGCAGTGAGGGACCAGGGCTGGGTCCTCACCCTTGAGTGTGTGGACTGAGCTGATTGTGCCTTACAAACCTCAGTCTGCCAGCAGCTGGCCTTCTGGACTAGTGGGTGGAGCATGGAGGGGAGGAGGCCAGATGTAATGCTAGGACCGAGGGAGAGGCACATTGGAAGGATGGCAGCTGGACAGCTCTGGGCATCATTTGTCAGTGTGGGCAGGATGTTGGAGGGGAAGTGGTCCTCTTGGGTAGGACCTTTCGTTCTGGAAGAAAGGGGCCAGTGGAATTGCATGAGAAAGGGATGGCAGCTGAGGCCCAGCCTCTGCAGGAAAGAATTTTGGTGGCAGAGGGCCTGTATTTATTCTCTGCTTGTCCATCATCCATCATGAGGACCAGCTTAAGGACTACCTCCCTCTTCACTGATTGAATTGCCTACCCATCCTCTGGGGTCTACTTTGGACCTGTGGGTGCCCTGGAAGATGCAGAACAGCGGGCACGTGCCTCTCTATGGCCTCTCCCCTTCCCTACTTGCCAGTGAGCAGATTCTACCTGGACGAGAATCCCTGAGTCTGCAGGGTCCTGAGAGTCACGTGAGGGGAAGCATGGGGAGGTGGGTCTTCAGAGAGCAGTGCACCTTGCTTGCGGATCCAAATCGCGCCACTGCCAGACCCACTGGAAGACGAGGGCTGTGCTTTCATTTAAGACACTGTTAACAGTATTCCTTCTCAGTGACCTGGGCCAGCCTTCCGTGTACCAGGACACCTGCAGAAGAAATTTCCAGCTTTCCCCAGAGGGCCCCACCTGCTAAACATCAGAGTTGGTGATTTGACAGCATCGCTCATAACTCCTGCTTTTCTCTATTTTAGGCTTATATTAACCAGGGAATTAACTCTTAATATTTAAATCTTCATGCTGTCTGCTGAACTGCAGTATTACCCAGCGCTGTGGCTGACTGACACCGTACACTGAAGACAATTAAGTGCTTAGGAATTTTCTCAAACTAATGGTAAATTTATGCGTTGTAGGTTATTTTGAATTTCTAGACTGTTAAGAGTTGTTTAATAGGTTAATAGTTTTAATCTATTAATCTAATCTTTTCTACTTGACTATTTATTAAAATATATCAGTGATACATGACAGTAATGGAAGTGCAGATAATTCTGAGGGTTATTAAGGGCCGGGTGGCTGCGTGAAGATTTGAAACACGGGCAGAATGGTAAATACAGACGCAGGCCTCCTCACTGGGGTTTGTGGAAATGTGGGTTTTGTTGTGGGTTCCCTCTTTGGGTCCTTCCAGGCCAGTGGACGTTGCGACCTTTCTCTCCACTACGCTTTCTGTCCTTGCAGCGGAAAACAGGAGCCTCTTTCTATCCAAAGGACATGTACAAGCGTGGCAACCATTGTACAGCATGTCAAGGAGAGCTGGAGGTCAGCGGGGAACACGGAGCCCAAGTGCTTTTCTCTGTGACGGAGATGGAGCCCCTCGGTTTGAGCCTCTAGCATGTGCCCCATTCTGTCAGGGTACTAAGGTTACTGTAGGAGGCAAGGGAATTTGTTTCCTATCTCTTGGAGCTTCTGCTCATATGATCACTTATATTTGTTTATTTGAATTCAACAGGTGGTTTTTGTTATTTTTCTCTTCCCTTGAGAAGAGAAAACAGAAATCATCCAAATGATCCCAAGCCCGAGAGTCAGAGTTGGGCAGACCTGGCTGAATCCCTTTTGTCCCTAGAAAGTTGTGCGAGCAGGGAAAAGGCACTCTGCTTCTCTGATCCCAGGATTTCTTATCTGTAATCAGAACTACCTACTGTGTCAGGCGTTATGGAGGACAGTGAGGGGGACAGTGGGGGAACACACGCAGCCCCATTCCTGGGACAGCAGAGCCATTGAGTAGGCCTGAGCTGCCCTTGCCCTGATTTGCATCCTCTGCATCATCACCACCAGCACCTCTCACCCGTGGGTCGATTTCTGTTTGCATCGTTCAGCGAGCATTAGCTCACGCCAGCAGGGGCCAGGCACAGGGATACAAAAAGCAGAGGGTGGAGCCCTAGTCTCTGGAGGTCCCACAACCGTGCAGGATTAGAGGGCAGACGGGGGTGGGCAGGAGCCTGTTAGAAGTGGAGGGGGCATTCCTGAAACCACTGGTGTGAGACTTGGGGCCCCCTGAGACCTCAGTCCCCCATCCCATGCCCTGAGGCCCCAAGCCTGCTAACTGATGGCTGGTGACCCTGCATCCTCAAGAGTTAGCATCACTTTGCAGTATCCAGTCACGGCACGGTACACCTTACACTCACATACATTATATGTCAACATCTCAGTAAACCTGGAGAGAAAAGGAGCTGGCATCGGAGTTGTTAGCTGGCTACTGTATTTTGGCATTGCAGGAAGTAGGAAGAGTGTGTTACACTTGAGGAGGCTTCCATTGGAATGGAAATACATGACTTTGACACTTCAGAAATAAGCGTCACTTACTCAGCTGGCTCCTGGGAAGCATCTCCAACCCATGTCGCACTGAGGGAAGATGTGTGGGACGTGGCTGTCTTCAGTTCTGAGTATCAGTTGAAGCAGTGAAACCACGGATGACAGTTCTTTGGCGGGTGGTGTTGGAGGGCAGCACCCCAAAGGCTGCCCTGGCATTGGCCCTTCCAGGTCACGTGCCTTGCTTGGATCCTGAAAAGAATGCTCACTGATCACCTCCCACGTGCCCAGCACTGTTGTGGGTGCTAAAATGTGACAGTGAACCAACAAGATGAAGTCCCCGTCCTTCTGTAGCTCATATTCTAGTTGGGGTGACGGACCATGAAGAGGGTGAGAGGTAACAAGTATGGTAGATAAACATAGTGTCAGTCAGTACTGAGCAGAACACTTGCAGGAGGGAAGGGCTGTGGCGTGTTGGAGGCCTTGGACCGGGCAGCCAGGACTTCTCCTCTGGCACTGGGATGTTTGAGTAAAGCCTGAAGGAGTGGCGGAGTCCAGCCTTGGAAGTGTTGGGGGAGGGGGAGAAGATCCCAGGCGGAGGACAGAGCAAGTGCAGAGGCCCAAGGCAGGAGCTTGCCTGTGTGCTCACGGAACAGCTCGAAGACCAGACCAGGGTGGCCAGTGAGGGGGATCAAAGGGGGGGATGCTAGCAGATGAGGTCATTGGGCACATGGGGCACATCACAGAGAACCCTGAGGGTCAGGTGTGGACTGTGGCTGTCACACTGAGTGAGGTGCAGAACCATAATGGATCTTGAGCCGAAGGGTGACTCAATCTGGCTTATTTTCATAGCATCGCCCTGGCTCCTGTGGGGAACACCAGTTCGGGGGTGCTGGGCCAGGGTAGGAGCAGGGAGACTGCCCATGAAGTTATCACAAGACAGGAGGAAAAAAGGCAGCTGGATGAGAATGGTGGCCATTGGTGGGCAGTAAGGAGGATTTAGGCTCTGGACTTATTTTAAAGGTGGAGTTTACAGGATTTGCTGGTAGATTCAAGACCAGGATTATTCCAGAGTCTGGGCTTGAGGACCTGGAGGGACAGAATTGTTAGTAACGGAAACAGCGAAGACTACAGTTACTTGCTGGCAGCATCTTCGACTTGGGGGCTAGTGGGAAGAGCCCTGGAGTGGGAGTCAGAAGAACCATTTCCTGACTTGGGGGGAGGGCACAGCAGTCTCTCAGTTTGGACCTGTTACATGTGGGTGCCTGGTCGGCATCCCGGGGGACGTGTCAGGCAGGCAGCTGGTGATGCAGGGCTGGGGTCCAGGGGCAGGTCCGAGCTAGAGATGGAGTTTGCAGTTCATCCTCATATAGTTAATATTCAAAAGCATGAGTCTGGAGGTGATGACTTAGGGCACAGGTGGCAAACACAAGACCTGCAGGCCAAATCCGGCCAAGTTCTCACTTAACTGTTAAGGAGTAAGTTACATTTATACAGTCCTAAAATTACATTCGACCAGTTGGAGGCAATCGTGAGGCTGATGTGGCCCCTGGTGAACATGAGTTTGACACCCCTGACTTAGGGAGTGAGGGTAGATAAAAATAGCAGAAGTTCTAGAGCTGATCCTTGGAGCATGTCTGTGTATAGGGGCTGGGCTGGTAAAGAGCAATCAGCAGAAGAGAGAGAAGGGGCCAGAAGACAAGAAGCCCATCCTGAGCAAAGTGGAGGAGAGAGGGGACTCATCCAAGGAGAGGTTCAGTGAGGACCAAGAAGGGACTGTAGGAGTGAGGAGCATGGAGGTCACGGGAGGCCTTGGGAAGAACAGCTCTGGTGGAACGAGGGAGACAACCACCTCAGGGTGCTTAGGAAGCATTGCCAAGGAGGGGCGGGCTGCCGACACCTACAAGTAGATGGTTATTTGCACTCAGATCATTGGTTGGTGGGCAGATGGGCGGGGTTGGAGGACTGGGTCAGTGGACAGCCCCTGCAGCAGGGTGAGCTCGGCCCCTGAAGTCGTGGCTGCTTGTGCGTTAATTCATTTAACACCCCATGCATCCATGCGTTCACGGAGAATGTGCTGAAGCACAGCTTGAGGCCAGTTAACCCTCATTCCTAATGAGTGGAGTCTTTAATGAAGTTGTATTCTAGTGGGAGTTAACTGAGTCATTATTTACACAGTGTGATTAGAGATTTTTTTCACCCTACATTATTTCAGGTGGCTGAAGTACCAGAGTAAATAGGCAGTAGCCATTGGAGGGAGAGGAGGGGTCCTCAGGCTGACTTTGGGGTGCAGATAGATACGCTGATCCCCATCCTGTGCGAGGAGATAGGCGCACCCTGCCGGGTAGAGATCTGGCCTTGCCCAGGACCTTAGACATCAGAGTCTAGCTCACTCATGCAGATGAGAAAACTGAGTCAGGCAGGCACAAAACTGCACTGCCGAGTGCTGAGGGCTCCTCACAGCTACCGCAACTTGGTAGAACTTGACAGAACGTCTAGCATTAGCACTTTCAGTGGAATGGTGTAGAAATTGTGCCCAGAAACAAAGTTCTCTGACTCCTGGGCAGCTGGTACCACCGGAGACTCTTCCTCCAACGTGACCAGAAATGGCATTAGTTCGATGTGTTATTTAGTTGCATTGCCTCAGGCGGCCCCGCTCCAGGATGGGAGTCGGAAGAATTGTTTCCAGACCAAAAGCTTGTCACTGGAAGTCGTGTGACCTCAGGCATGCCATTCGCTCACTGTGTTGATCGAGTGCCTGCTGTGCGCCATGCCTGGTGTACAAGCAAGATGTGGATGTGCAGGGGGCTGTTCTGTGCTCCGGTTTCCACCCCCTGGCCACAGGGCTCTCGTGAGTGCCAGATGTGATGGGGTGGGTCCAAGCACTTGGAGAACCATCTGGTAACATCCAGAGGAAAGGGTTTGTTTCTGAAACCTCCCCAGGCAGGCTCTGTGGCACACTGGGCTGGCCAGATGCAGTAACAGGGATGAGTGAGAACGAAGCAAAAGAAAGCTGAGGGTAGCAGAGGGCAGTGGTTTGCAAACTTAACCACTTTGGAGCTATCTCTTCAGATTTAGTCTGATGTAGTGTATTAGTTTCCTGCTGCTGCTGTAACAAAGGACCACACACCGGTGGCTTAAAGCAACAGGAGTTCTCTCTTTCACAGTTCTGGAGGCCAGGAGTCCAACATCAGGGTGTTGGCAGGGTTGCACTTCTCGAGGCCTTGGGGAGAATCATTTCTGCCTCTTCCAGCTTCTGGGGGCTGCAGCATTCCTTGACTTCCAGCCACATCACTCTGAGAGCTTTCAGTGGTCATGTTGCCGCTGCCTCCTCCCATGTCGTCCCCACTTCTGTCTGTCCAGCCTCTCACGTATCTCCTGTAAGGACTTGTCCTCGCATTAGGACCCTCCTGGATAATCCGGAATGAGCTCATCTCAAATCCTTACATTAATTATACATACAAAGAGCCTTTTTTCCAAATAAGGTCTTGTTCACAGGTTCTAGGAACTAGGACGTGGGCATGTATTGGGGGGAGCACCATTTACTCCACTATAGGGAGAAAGCCCAAATATGTATGTATTAGGCCAAGCTGTGCATACCAAGGAGAGAGTAGGGATCTTGGAGCCGTACTCAGTACCATCCTCCTCATTCAGGCCTCCTGGGTGCTTTGGGGCCACTACTGTGGAACCCCGAGGCCTTCAAGAGACACACTTTGCGAACCGCTGCATTAGTGGAAGGCGGGGGCTTGTAGGGAATTCCTTGGACAAGGACCCACTTGGTCTGGCTTCTGTCCCAGCATTCTGGCATGAGTAGTAGCCAGCCACCACAGACGCTGTGTACTTGCCGAGAAATATCCTTTTAGTGCCGACTTCAGATTTTATGTTGAAGTGTGATTTGGGTTAAATATAAAATTCATAGCATATCTTGAGCAACTATTTTGTAGTTATCTATATATAAATCTGTTTTACAGAGACACAAATAGAATAGATTGTGGAGTGTCAGCATGTAGATAGATTCCGAGTGCTTTTCCCTAATATACCTAATGATTCGTGCTGAGAATATCCAAGGGCTCCACTGTACATTTAAATGGATATAATTAAAATAATGAGCTCTATTTTAAAAAATGATATATGAAAAAAAATTTTTTTTACAGAAGTTAGAAGGAGCTGCACCACTAACTCAAAGTGATATAAGTACTCCTGCAATTTCACTGTTATTAGGATACCTAATTAAATGCACAGCATCTGAGAAAAGCAACATTTGGGTTTGTAAATCTAAAGCGTGAAGCTGGGGAAGAGAAGTTGCCCGTGTGCCCAGTGCAGCGAGGGTGCCCGGGCGTCCCCTTTAAGGGAGTGTGTGTTGCATGCCAGTGTGCCTGAGGGTGAGAGGATGGTTCACGTGGCTGCCAGTGTAAAGTAAGAATCCCCTGTGCAAAGCAGAGGGGACATTCAGAGAGGGGTCAGCTCCATCTCCAATGAGCAGGGCCGGCTCCCTAGAGGCGGGGATGTCATCCTCTTCATGACAGCTGCCATCCATGGACACCAAGTCTGTGCCACCCCCTGGGTCATTGCCTGCTCCTGCCCCGGTGAGGGTCATGCTCCCCCTTGAATAGACAAGGACGCCGAGGCTCAGAGAAGGAAATCTTCTGCCCGAGGTCACAGGGTGTGCGGGCACCCAGCCTTTCTGACTTTCAGTAGCTCCTCCCTCTGGCCAGGACATCACGGTGCTAATGAGGGCCTTGAGAACAGGAAGGGACACCAGGTCTGTTCCGGTGGCGTGATCAAGTGCTCCTAGAATTCAGGCTGAGCTTCAGAACATGGGCGGTGAAGAAAGGGCTGTGGATGTTTGGGCGAGGGCCTAATCTGTCCCCTCCTCCCCCCTCCCTTCCTTTCCCCTTCCCCACGGGCAGGCTGGACACCGCTCTGGTGGGCTTCTTTGCTGGGCCTGGGAAACACTGTACTTGGAGCAGCCAGGGTCGGGACCCGCGAGGGCCAAGCCACCGATAGTCCTCAGTGGCCTGCCCAGCACCCCCACCCATCCCCAGCCCTGTGGGCTGTGTTCTCGCAGGACTGGCATCGAGGGTCAGACAGGACCCCGCCTTCCATCTCCGTGCCTAGTGAGCCTCAGAGCGGGCAGGACTGGCCGACCCTTAGCACCCATGTGGTCTCAACTAGGGAATGGGAATTTCAGCCTCTTCTGCACCAGCTTCCACCAGCATGATCATCTCTATGAGTCGATTTAGACAAGGTGTTAGGTTTACATTTTTGCAGTTGATCCTCACAAGGTCTTTTGAATAGGTGTGGGGGTCCCCACTTCACGGATATGGAAACAGACTCAGAGAGGGTCAGGGCCTCGCTCAGTGACACCAACCAGGAAATGATAGAGAGTTAAGGTTTGAACTCCCCCCACCAGTCTACTTCCCCAGCCCCTGCACTAGAGTCTGTGGCAGGTAAGCCCCTTCCCTTGCATCCTGGGCACACTCCCCTCTCCCACCCCTACAAGACAGTAGATACCCATAGTACATTTCCCCTGGGGCCTCTGTCCTAGGGCCCACGCCGATATGGCCTTGTCATCTGCATCACAACGCTGAGGAGTAGGTGCTGTGTCTCCCCATTGTATGGGTGTGAAGACTGAGGCTCGGGTGGGGGTGTGTGAAGTCACCGATGCGGTAACCCACAGCTCCGGCAGGGCAGTGCTGAGATTTGGCCCTGGGATGATCTGACTTCGAACGCTGGCGCTCTTTCCCTCTCAGGTCGCCACATTGCATCCCTGCCAGGCTGTCGGCCAGCCTCTGCTCTGGCGCCTCAGTGCCAGTGAGCTCCCTGCCCCAGCCTGTCCCCCCCGACACTGGCAGGGATGTGTGCCCTCCGTAAAGCCATAGCTGTCCCATGTAACTTCTCAGGCCTGTCTGTCCCGGTTATGCCCTGGGACCTCTCTGAACTTAAAGGCTTTTTTTCTGAGATGGGGTAGACATGACCCTCGTCCAGGGGGGCACTGGACCTTAGTAGGGGGCCTCTAGTTGACGAGGGCTTGCAGAGTCAACAGCAGCCAGAAAAGCCAGGAGCCCCCTGTCCTCCTGGACACCCACTGTTAGCACCCTGGTTCTAACTCTGTCCTGGATGCCAGAGGGCACGAATGGGCGACGTGGGGTGCAGGTGGGCGGCCTCCCTCTGACGGTCCTTCTGCCAGGCTGAGTACGGCGCAGCTAAGAGCCAGGACGCCTGCATCAGTCTGGGTCCCACTTCTTTGTACCCGTGTGACTTCGGACAGGTTCTTTCACGTTGTGCCTCAGTTTCCTCGTCTGTAAAATGGAGATCATACCAGGACTTACCTCTCAGGGCAGTTCCTGAGGATGAGAGGAGTCAGCGTGTTAGAATAGTGCCTGGCACACACAGAACTTCCTTGCTGTGTTTCTCAAATCAGTAAAAGAAAGGAATGCTGAGATGATTGGCTCACCCGGTTTTATGTTTCCCACCGAGGAGAAAGGCGTGTGGTCAGATGGGGTCGGCCCTCGTGTGGCGAGCACACGAGGAGGGGGCGTCACCGGGCCCACCGGGTGCCAAAGATGTTCTAACGGTTTTCATTGTTAGTAACAGTGACGGTGGCTGTGCCACAAGAGCAGTTGCAGGCCAGGCGCCCTGCTGAGTGCCTTTTGGGCGTCAGGTGATGGAAATCCACGTGCAGACCCTGTTAGCTCCATGTTGCAGGTGTGAAAACGGAAACTGCCAGGTTAGGTAGCTGCCTCAAGTCACGGGGCAGGGGCGGGGCTGGCTCGCTGGCACTGCCTCCGGCTGGTGTCCTGTGCACCTCCCTTTCCATTCTTGTCCCATTCGCCTGCGCCCTGGCCTCCTGGATCAGTGAGCTCAGGCTGCCCCACGAAACACCATGGATGGGGTGTTTTCTCCCAGGTCTGGACGTCTGAGATCAGGTGCCAGCAGGCCTGGGTTCTGGTGCCGGCCATCTTCCGAGCTTGCGGACAGCCTCCCTCTGGGTGCTCACATGGTGCGGACAGAGTCAGAGGAAGATCTCTCTCTTCCTCTTCCTTGAAGGCCACAGTCCTGTCACTTAGGGTCCCACCCTTAGGGCCTGTTTAACCTTGATTACCTCGTAAAGACCCTCTCTCCAGGGACAGTCCTGTTGGGGGTTAGGACTTCACCAGATAAGCTGAAGGGGTTGAGGACATAATTTAGTCCATAACACCTCCCTGGTGGCCTTTCCTGTCTCTCTCTCTCTCTCTCTCTGCTCAATTTCTCCACCCTGGGAGAGGGCCGAGGGCTGGAAGGGACAGCAGACCTGATAAAACCCACACAGTCATGATAGATGGGGCTGGAGCCCACAGAGGGAAAGGGCCTTGTCTAAAGTCACACAGGAAGTCTGCCGTGGATCCAGGATCAGAACCTGGGCCCCTGCCTCCCAGTCGATGTGCCAATGAGTCGCCCGAGCATGCCTCGAGTCTGGGCCTGAAGATAACTGTGCAGATGCTTCTCTGGAGTGGTGGGGGAGGCTGGGTACAGCCAGGGCAGCAGCTCCGGGCTCGAGTGTGGTTTGATTTCCCAGTTTGTGCACACCTTGGCTTCCCAACCTCAGAAACAGGAGCAATGGTGACAGTCCCCAGCCGGAGGCCTGAGGGGCCCTTACAACAGCACATTGAGGAATTGATGACAGGGACCTGGCTGCATGCCTTGGCTTGCCCTGGACAAATCACAGCTCTGTGTGTGGCCCTGGGCAAGTCACAGCTCTGCTCAGGCCTCCGTGTCCACGTGCCCTGCCCACCTCAGCATTGAGCCGTTGCCTTGAGGATGTTTTCTGACATTTGAAGAGCCACCTAGCGGCCAGCGTGTTGGAGGCTGAGTGTTGGCTCCAGGGCATCTCAACCAAGTTAGCCTTTTTGGCTTATAGTTTCCCCATCTGTGAAACTGGAGCCGGGAGGAGCCTGGATGAGATCCCCAGGCCTTCTGCCAGGGAGTGAAGGGAATAGCACCAGCCACTTAAACCACACGTCAAACCACTTAAACCCTCCCGCGCCACAAGTGGGTGGAGGAAGTAGCAGCTCCAGCCTCAGCAGGCGCTCGTTGGAAATGTAGAACCTCAGGCCAAACCCCGGACCTGCTGGACCAGAATCTGCATTTGACCAAGACTCTCAGCTGATTTACATGCACATTGAAGCTTAAGAAGTGATGTCAGTCAGCCAGAGCTGCCCTTTTCAGGCTCTTCCAGCCTCAGTGGCAGGAGTTACTGGGCATGTTAGACCTCTTCAACCCGGCTTCCGCAGGCATAAAATGGAGGGAGCCAGAGCCCCAGATTTTCCAGGGAGAACCCCCCAGGGCAGCCATGGGCCGTGTGCTTCAAGGAGAGGTTCATGTGAGAGGCGGGTCTGTAGCTAAAGACTTTGCAGTCCCCTGGGCTGGTGGGCTCCCCGGTAGGTCTGCGGGTGGGCATGGCGTCCCGCCGAACAGACTCCTCTTTTCCAGGGAGCGCTTGAAGCGCAGCCAGAAGAGCACCAAGGTGGAGGGGCCGGAGCCCGTGCCGGCCGAGGGCTCGCTGAGCGCCGAGCAGGGAACGATGACGGAGGTGAAGGTGAAGACGGAGGTGCCCGACGACTACATCCAGGAGGTGATCTGGCAGGGTGAGGCCAAGGAGGAGAAGAAGGCCGTTAGCAAGGATGGGACGGGCGACGTGCCTGCCGAGATCTGTGTGGTGATCGGCGGCGTCCGCAACCAGCAGACCCTCGGTGAGTGAGTGCCCATCTGAGAGGGCTGGGGCGGAGGCCAGAGTCCCGGGGAGAAGAGGCCCCGGGTCACTGCCTCTCCCTGGCTGAGAGCCTTCCGCGGCTGCCCTCTGCTACCCTCGGGGCAAGCACTGGGTGCCTTAGACTTACCTTCACCTGCACAGTTCTAGTCTGGAGCTCTTCCCTTCCCACCTCATGTGGCAAAACCCTGCTCATTCTCCGAGACTTTGCTGAATCATATGCCTGGAACTCTCTGCAGACGGGTGAGCCCCTCGTGCTGTGTGGCTCCCGTGCCCCAGGCGGGCCTAGCATAGCCCATATAGTCTGGTGTCCCGCCAGCCTGTCTGTACGTCTTCCTCCTCTGCTTGACTGGAGACTCCTGGGGACAGCTCCCAGCGCAGGTCCGGCTCAGAGCAGGTGCTGATTCAGGATCTAATTGAAGACAGACTGTGTCTTCCCCTGCGTCTTCTGATCTAAGCCAGGCTCAGAGGAGCTCTGTGGCAATGCGCTTCTTAGAAATCATCTCTTGCCTCACTTTCCAGGATGAGCCAGGGGATCCCCCTCAGGGGCTGCCTGCACTCCTGCCAGGCTCACCAAGGCCCGGCAGATATGTTTATTTAGCGTAGAGCGATGAGCCAGACTGGCAGGTGGTGGGGATCATGTCCAGCTGGAGCGCCCGCGCCTGGCATGCAGAGGGGGTCGCTCCTCAGCTGCGGCTGACTGTAACTGGGTGGGGAGTCGGGCTCAGTGTGGCCAGCTCTCTGGACATACCACATGGCAGAAATGAGAATTTTCATGTGAATTCTTTTGGCTCCAAATGTTGGCAACTAATTCGCCTTTTAAAATATGCCAAACCAAGCATGCCTGTGGGGCGGAGTCACTCCATGGGCCCAACGTTTGCAAACCCTGGATTGTAAAATCAAGTCCACGTGCCTCAGCCTGGCATCGAGGCCTCGCCTAGTCTGTGTCCGAGTGCCTTCCGACTCGTGTCCCATGTTAAGTGTGTTCTTAGAAGTGCCACCATGGCCCTCTCCTGCCTGTCTTTCCTGGGCCAGCTCTAATCACTGCTGCCGTCTAGGCTCACGTCCCACATGTGGCATGCAGGGACCAATGGGGAAGTTCCCCTCCATCTGTTTCCCCGAGTGTAGACTCTAATCCTACTGCTCTTTCATTCCCACCTCTGGGAATTAGCCTTGAGATCCCTGTTCAACCTGTTCTTCCGCTGGGTTTGGCCACCATCAGCCCCACCTGGGTCATTGGGGCATCCACCAACCACCACGCCTTTGTGTCTTCCTGCCCTCACCTGCTCCCTTTTGCTTGCCAGGGACCTTGGCTGAAACAACACTGAACATGTCATGCCCTGATTATAAACTTGGGATTCTCCCACTGTGTCTAGGGTCAAGGCCATATAATGAAGAACCTCTGTAATCTGAGCCTTTTAACCTCATTTATTCGTTCTGATCTTCCCAGACCTTTTATTCCAGCACAGTCTGTTCTTCAGCATGTCCTGCCCTTTGCCTTTACTGTTCCCTCTCCCTGGAATGCCTTTGGTCATTTCCGCATGCCCTAATCCAACCCAGCCTTCAAGGCCAACTTCATTGCCACCTCCTCCCAGAGGTCTTCCTTGATCTCTTCTGGTCAGAAGTGGTCTGTTTGTACTGTCTCTCACTTAGGCACTTTGCATTATCTGCTTTAGATTAGAGGTGCCCTGTCCACACTTGGCTCTGCCACGAGGTTAGGAGCTCCTGGAGACTGGAGCTGCGGGACCGGTCAGATCCATGTCCCTCTGCTCTCGGCTCCCACCCCACAATACCTAGCAAGGCGCTGGCTTCTAGGAAGCAGTGTTGACATTGGTGCTTTAACTGTCCCGATGGGGCTAGGTTATGCCACAGTAACAAAGACCCTAAAAATACAAGGCGATTGTGGTAGCTGGAAACCACCAAAGTTTATTTCTTAGTCACACTGCGTCCATTGTGGGCTATTCAGGAGCTCCACTCTGCTCTGGACCCAGGTGAAAGGCAGCCATTATATGGAATGGCGACACCACGTGACCAAGAGAGGAAAGCTCTGGAAGGATTCACACTGGCAAACAACCTGCTGTGACCCAGAAGTGAGAGGTGCTCATTCCGTGCAGTCATTGGCTAAAACTAGTCACATGGCTCACCCAACCTCAAGGAGGCTGGGAAATGCCATGCTAGCATGTGACAGAGGGAAATGAACCAGAAATTTTTGGAGGAGAGCGTGAGTGACTTAGCCCAGTGCCCTGTGAGAAAAGACTCTTCCAGGGGCCTATATCTAGCTCCTGTCCATCAGTATTCACTCCCCACAGCCAAGGACTTTTAGCCACTAGATGTGTTACTTAACTAAGGAGAGGGCATCCCAGCTCATGTTTCGAGGTGGGCATTTTTTTTAAAGACTCATTGGACCCAGTATGCCCTTTACCAGGAAAGACGCAGTAGGGTAGTGGAATTTGAATCTTGGGGTGGAGCTGGCAGGCTGGACTCAGCGGGGAAAGCCTGGAGCAGCCGTGCTAAGGAAATGTGGGCACCCCTCCCTGAGCCAGCTGCCTGCACAGTGGGAGGCCCCAGGGCCCTTGGCCCTTTGCCAGTCACCACGCTGGCAGCCAGCTCAGCTGGTGCTCAGCAGCAGGGTCCCTGGCCTCACTGTGCCTTAGTGTCCTCTTCTGTTAAATGAGGCATGCTCCGAGTCCTGGCCACCTGTGGGGTGTGGGAATCAAGAGAGGCAGAGGGAGGGAACATTGTTGTATGAGGAGAATGAACTCTACTCCTCAAACTGAGAGTGAATCCAGGTTCCGTGACTTATGCTGTTGTACCTTGGGGAAGTTTCTTGACCTCTCTGTGCCTCAGTTTTTACTACGGTAGATTCCCTGGGCTATGTGAGGATTCAGTAAACATAACATATGAAAAGCACTCAACACTGTGTTTAGTAAATGTGCTTAGTAAGTTGTTAGTACTAGTATTAATAGTATAAAGTAACCTCTTCAAGGGGAAAGAGTAGCAATATTTTTTCTGCTTTCCCCCCCAAGTTTAAGAAATAAGCCAGTGTGATATAGAGGGGGAAAATGGGATGGAGGAGAAACTTGGCACTGGATGAGGTGTCAGAAGACAAAGATCTAATGGGGCCTCGGTTTTCTCATCTGAGAACTGGGCAGGCCTGTCCCGTCCCTGGATCTCCCTCCAGTACTGCCTCCCTAGAACTCAGGAACTTGGGGTATCTTGTGAAATTTCTGAGTTACCTGCTTTTGGCACATCCTTGTGAAAAGGTGCAGCAGCCACAGTGACGAGTTAGAAGTGGACCCACCACAGGGAGCCCTCACCAGACAGGCCCAGTGCGTGCCCTGCTGGCCGTGGTGGCTGCCCATCCCACATCCACCCAGCCCGACTTTCCTTGCAGGTGTAGTTTCTCCCAAGGGTCAGGCTCAGAGGAATGTGGGTTGTCTACAGCACCAGGAAAGAAAAGCATTTAACAACAGAACAAAAAAAAAATCAATGTTAGTATTGAACCTTTTGAATTCATGTAATCACGAGATGGCAAGGAGATTTTATCTGGAGGGCCACGTCCAGGTAGCTGCTGTGGGCTCATAGGAGTCTGTGTTCAAACTTCTAAAGGGGGCACAATCCATTATTGAGGTCTGCCACGGATGTGGAAGTGGGCAGTGGGGCTACACCTGCTATAGATTTGACACCCCTGTCCCCTTCATTTTGTAGAAGGGCAAACAAAGGCTTGCAGAAGGAAAGTTACCCTGAGTCACATGGCAGGTTGGTGACATTTTCTCCCACTTTGTGGAGGCCCCGCTCCACCTCACAGCACCCCTCCCACGTGCTGCCGGAAGGGGACGAGACTCCCAGGGACCTTGCCTGGGGTGGAATGCTGGTTAGAGCCATCCTTTTACTGTATGTGTCTGTGCCCTGGGGGCCAGGCACCAAGGAGTTAATGTGTTCCCAAGGCGGCTGGCAGGGGAGCGTGGGGCTCCACAGAGCCAAGGGCCTCCCAAGAGCCACGCTTACAGCTCAGAGCCGGGCTCTGTTGCTGAATAGAATAGCGGTCCTGTTTGGCCACCCAGTGCTATGCCATGAGGGAACCTCCCGTCTGCCTTTTCTCTGAGCTCTTACCCCCCACCCCCACGTGCTCATTGGCCCTTTAACAACCATCAGACAAACAGTGTTCCCAATGACAAAAATGTTATCTGAGGCACTTCCCATGGACAAGCCCGGGTCATGGACATGTGGATGGCATTTGGCAGCGTCTCAGGTCGGGAGAGTCAGGAGGGGCATCTGTGCCCAGGACACTGGCTGCCGAGCTTGCATTAATTGCCGTGACCTCCCTTTTGCCCAACAATTCCTTGGGCTGAGAAAGGGTACCTCTCACTCTGGGAAGGAACGCCATTGCCCTTGGAGCCAATGTGGGGCTTAGGGGCGAGGCCTTGAGCTTCCTTATTTACCAAGAAGAGCAGAGATAATGTTGACAGGGACAACTTCTAAAACCGGAAGTGAGTTCACAACCGCCTGTTCCCTCCTGACAAGCTGCGTGCAGAAGTCTGCACAGCAGCGGCCCCAAGGAACAGGAGAACCGCACTTGAAGTTTCTGGAGCTTCTCTGCGAGGAATGCTAGGACACACAAGGGACCCCCATCGCGACTCCCCGGTTCCACGTTCATGGCATCGTTCATTGATCACTGCATACTGTCCTAACCGTGGACCTCAGAATCCTTCTCAACACAGTACACCAAGAGGTCACCGCCGGTCAGCCAGAATTGAAAAATCTGTAGTAGAAAGCTGCATGCCATCCTTGTCCTAGATGGTGAAGACAAGGCAGGCTGGATTGGCAACAATGAGGACCTTCCAGGCCCTGGGACGTTTTCTGGTTCAGAGAGAGTTGAACGCCCAGGTCCCATCATGGTGGTCAGAATTGCTGCCAGGCAGTGGGTGCTCTTCTCTGTGCTGAGACTGCTGGCCCTTAATCCAGAGATGTTACATAGGGAGGAGCCCAGGGAGAGCCCCAGGGGCCCGGAGACCTGGCGGTCAGGGCTCCCCGGTGGTGGTTGAGGAGCCCATGGAGGGAGCCAGTGGCTCAGCTGGACTCCTCCTCAGATGAGGGGGTGAACCAAGAGGTTACTTCCAGAGAGTTAACCAGCTCAGAGCAGGGAGCGGCCTCAGGGCAGAGCTAAGGGCTCTTTGATGGGGGAGGGGGCTGTGGGTCGGACAGATGGTAGGATCTAAGTATTTTGGTGGGAGGGGATGGAGCAGACACATTTCAAGTAGCCCCAGCCGATATGAGGAAGTTACCAGGAGGTGATTTCAGCTCATTAAAAGGAAGGACTTTGTGATGATGGGAACCACAGTGGGTACAACCCTGTGAGGGAGGGAGTTCCCATCCCAGAGACCGGTGGGCAGAGAGGGTTACTGGTCGGGGTGTGCGAGGGGGAGACTGGATCCTGCAAGGATGTGTCTAGGCAGTGAAGTGTGAGCACCAACAGGTAGAGGTGTTGCCACACGTGCGGGGCTGCCCAGGAAGGAGGGAGCTCGGCCACAGCTCTGGAAGGGGCGGCGAAAGAGCAGACAGCCATTCAGACAAGGCCACGTGGGTCTGGTCTGTGACAAACCCAGCAGTGAAGGCGCCAGGTCCTACTTCATAGTGCCAGCTGATAGTTAGTTTCAGTAGGTTGTTGGCAGGGCTTGACGCCTCAGCCTGCCAGAACCAGCGCTCAGCACTCGCTGCAGCCACTCAGAAAGGAGGGGGTTGGCCGCCCTCCCAGGCGCATCTTGTCTCTGATGAAGGCTCTTCATCGGGAGGTCCAAGGTGGGAAGGGGATCTCAGTTGGAGGGTTCCCATCGGAACAGACCCCGCCAGGGCTCTGAGCCGAGAGGCTCGCTGTGTGCCCTGCTCCGGGGCCTTGCACGGCCCCCCACCTCCCTGAGCCGTATTGTCTTGGTTGGTCAGTGGGAACCGTAAAACCTGCCAGTAGGCGTGTTGGGAGCAGAGAGAAGTAAAGGGCAGGAAAGCGTTTTTAAAAGGGGACAAAAACGCAAAGCAGAGACCAGTGGTATTAGCTGAAGCCTCAGACGTCAGCACATGTGGGGTTACGTCTGGAACGACAAGAATAACGGACCTATGGCTCCACGCTTCTGCTCGGTGTCCTCTAAAGGAACTTTGAGAGACCGTATTCTCTTTCACATGTTTGAGTTGACATCTTACATTTTAATTCAACGTTTAAGTAATTACAGAGGATATAATTTCTGGAGTATTGTGTAAAAAAAATGTGGCCTTTGGAAGTAAAACTGTGAACCCTTTTAGCTGCATCCCGCATAATCAGAGCCCTGCCGCTACTCACCGTCCGCCAGCGTCCATTTAAGAAACGTAGCAACAGGCCCCTCTTGAACAGTCGGAAATTGTACGTCTTCCCTCTCTCTCCTTGAACTCGCATTTCCAGTCCACTTCCTCACAGGATTTTACCCTAATGTCGTATATTTTTTATGCTTGAGAGTCCTTTATTGATCACCGTTTCACACTCGTCTCCCACAACACGATGTATGTAAATTGAAATAGAAATTTCTAAAAAAATTTGTTGGGCTCATAAAGCTCTATATTTTAAAACATTTTTTTCCGGGCTGAGTTATTATTAGCATACAACTTGCCAAAAACAAATTTAGAGCAATCATAAATGTGCAAATAAAAAATTATCAAAAATGCACCTTTTCGTAAAATGGATGGGGCTTTATTTCTTTTTCAATTGGCTCATGTTTCTGTGAATTAATATTTCTTACATGTTGAATGAGACAGGATTCGGCATTAATTTAATTCCCGTCTCTTGGTTTGCCTAAGTGTTAAGTGTTCAGAAAGCTCGACCACCTAACTAAGGAGCCGGGAGGTGTGGAGTTTTGTACTAGCAATGTCACTTTTTTAAAGTATATTTTTAAGTATTTTTAAGTATATTTTACTGATTGTGCTATTACAGTTGTCCCATTTTTTTTCTCCTTTTCTCCTCCACCTTGCACCCCCGCCCCCCACCATCATTTCCCACCTTAGTTCATGTCCATGGGTTGTACATGTAAGTTCTTTGGCTTCTCCATTTCCTGCACTATTCTTACCCTCCCCTGTCTATTTTGTACCTACCATTTATGCTTCTTAATCCCTGTGCCTCTTCCCCCATTCTCCCCTCTCCCCTCCCAGCGGATGACCCTCCATGTGATCTCAGTTCTGTGGCTCTGTTCCTGGTCTAGTTGTTTGCTTCGCTCATTTTTGTTTATGTCATTCAGTTCTTTGACTCCAGGTCTGCTGGAGGTTACATGGGGGTTTCTCATCAGACATCATTTTTCTTGGTCTGTCCTCTGACGACCCCATTAGATCGTCAATTCTGTTGAGAGCTGTAACTCAGAAAACACTCAGTTCCCACGAGTTGTTCCCAGTCAGTAGATCCCCCCACTGTCTGAGCCCGACACCAGTATTTCAGATCACACCTTTGCGGGAACCCTGAGATGGTCGTCCCCCATGCAGGACGCCGAGGCGGGACTGGGTGGACGACAAAACCGTCTCCTTTGTAATGTGGGAGAAGAGGGAAGGTGAGCGGGGAGGAGGAAGGGAGAACCAGCGGGGGTGGGCTCCCCTGCCTGCTGCCATGTTCTCTGTCAGGTGGATTTGGGGAAAGATGCATTTGAGCGTTGATGATTGGGGGATTGGTTATCTCAAACCTGCCTGTGGTCACACATCCCTAGGGGCTTTTCTCTCTGTCTGGAAGATCCTGGTTCAGGGATGTTTGGCCTGAGGCCAAGTCCCGGAGAGCCTCAGGAAACCTGCTCGTCCTTGACTTACCTGTCCAGGTCCCCTGTCCCCCAGCAGGCTCTGGCTGCTCCTCAGTATCTGATCTGTAAGCCTCGGCCGCTGTGATGCTCCGTGCCAAGTACAGGACTGCCCGTCATGAGGGGCCATTGCTCTGTCTGGCCCCATTTGCATTTCTCTTTTCCCCTTCACCTGCTCTGGATTTCTGCCTTGTTGCATTTCCGTGTGTCCTGGAACGTGTCTCAGCTTATCAGGAGCTAGCTGAGTGCAGATGAGAGAGTTGGAGGGTTGCTACCCACCTTTCTTGTCCTTGGGAGCCAGCCTGCTTCACCTCCGTGTTCGACCCTTCCCTCTTCCATCTAGTAGCAGCAGGCACTAGACTCCCCTGGCCTCTGCTGGTCTCACCTGGCCTGCCCAGGGCTCTCAGGGAAGGCGCTAAGCCAGGTTCTCTGCTGGTAGCTGTAGAAAGTGCTGGACAGTGCTGTTGGTTGGTGCCTGAGGATCCTTGATGTGTCAATAGTGACAGCAGGATGGGGTGGGAGGGGAAAGGCTCACTTCCAAGTGCTGGTGTGCCCTGCCAGCTGCCGTTGCCTCTTGATAGTGGACTCTGGGAGTCCTGTGATGGTACCAGGCATGGGTGGGGTGTTCCGCTGCCCTGCAGCGTCAGGGGGAGCCCCATGATTGAAGAGGATTTACAGCTCCATTGGTACCCAGAGGGGACCTGGCATGGTGGCAGTAGGATGGCTCTGGAGCCTGGTGGCTGCCTTTGAGCCCAGTTCCTTATAAACCATGAGCTGAGTAGCCCCAGCCTTGGACCACCTGCCCCCTTAGAACTTAGAAACTCACTGTTAAAGTGGGTGCTTAGATGTCCCAACCACATGTGGGCTTCTGGGAAGGTGGAGGACAGAGGTGAGACCTGGATGTCCTTGGTAAATGTTAATGGGAACAAGCACCATCTCCTCTTGGTGCTTCCCCAGGGGCCGATTACATGGCGGGTACGCACGCATGCTGGCTCTGGATCTAGACAGATCTGGGCAGTCCGTGTCACCCTCCATCCCCCACTTCCCTTGCCTGGGAATGGGGGTAACGATTGCCTTTGGCTGCTGGGCTGTTGAGGAGGGACTGAGCTGATGTGTGAAGGGGGCCTGAGTGGGACCCCACTCCCACTCATGGGTGCGAGGTGGGAAGGGTGCCGCACAGCTGGCCAGCCTCAGCTCCCTCACCTGCGAGTTGAGGTCAGAGGCCATGCCTGTGCAGCACCTGGTGCTTAGTAGCGAGTGGCGGTGACGTAGGACAAAAAGGTAATTGGGGAACCCAGGAGTGAGGAAGCATGACAGGCAGGAAGTCAGGCAGGGGGGCGAAGGGTCTGCCTCAGCTGAGAGTCCCCAGAAGGCCCCTCAGTGAGCAGCCCACTGCACCAGCGTGGGGTACACGGTGGCTGTGGGGTGGGGTCACTGTTACTCGGTGACAGATGAGTGGAACACCATAAACTTATTGAGCCCCTGCCTTGTGCTGGTTGTGGCGCTAAAGACAAAAAAATACACAACTTGATCTTTGCCTTGCACGTGTTTACATTCTCCCCTGCGAGACAAGACACATAAAATCACTGGATGACAGGCTGCTCGATTCCACGCTGGTGTCAGGATGATGGCGTTGTTCCCGTGAGTGCCCCACGGTAGTCCAGTGACGATGCTGCCTGCGTGTCAGCTGACTCACATGCTGTGCCTCAGTAATCCTGACCTCAGGGTTGAGGCGCAGGAGTCACAGTCCAGTATTTCAGATGAGGAAACTGAGGCACGGACCGGAAAAGGCCTGTGCCTGAGATCAGCCAGCTGGGGGGTGGCGGTCAGCACTGAGAGTCATCCTGACACCAGTGCTGTTTGACTCAATCTGACACCTCACCCACTCACTGCATACCTGGGCTCGGGTGGGACCTCCGCCCCTGCTCCACTCAGTCGTCACATCGGTGCCCTTGCGTGATCCACGTTTCCCGGTGAGGAGGCAGACTGCGGGCCGGCTGGAAAATGGTGGCGCTGAGGTTCCGTCTAAACCAGTGATTCTCATGCCTGGTTGCTGGGCATCCGGACACCCTGGGGACCCTTTTAAGAAGGCAGATGCCTAGGCCACTAGCCCGAGCCATTCTAGCATGTTAAGCCTGGAGTGGGGCCAGGGCCTGTGTATATGCGTTAGGAAGGATGGGCCCAGGGCCCAGGTGGTGTCAGGCCTGCGTGAGGGATGGCAGGGCCTCCACTCTGTGACTTCTGCCGGGCAGGGTCCCGCGGGCTCTGCTTGACCTCCTGCTGTGGGCCTTTGCCCTGTGCTCTGCGTGGTGGGCTTCTCTGCCTCTGACCTCTCTGAAGTATGCCCGCCAGGAACTTGGTCCTTTCAGTCTGTGTACTCCGGCGGGGAGGACCGAGCACAGGGCTGGGGTCAGGTGCTTGTACCGTGTTATCTCTGCACGTCTGAGGGAACAAGGTAGGTCCTCCGCAGAGGAGGGGGTCCTCTCCCTGTGAGATATGCCTGTAGTAGGCCCGGGTACTTCCTGGGGTTGTGTAGGGCCACGCCTGTGGGGTAGGCACTTTTAGTCCCAGTTCACAGATGAACACACTGACCGAGGCTTAGTGTGAAAGAGGAAGTTACCCGGCTTGCTGTGCTGTTGGTAAGTGGCAGAACAGGGACAGGGACCCAAACGTGTCTGATTTGAAGCCTCTCCTCCTAACGCCCGTCCCATCCTGTGTATACGGACAAGTAGCTAGAAATTCTTCTGATGCACTCGAGTGATGATTTCCTTACATGGTTGCAGTTTATTCCTCATTGTTGAGGAACACTTTTACCTTCATCTTCTTTTTTCTCGGGGAATAAGTATGAGAGTTACCTAAAGAAGTTGTCTTCTCTGCCCTGGCCGGTGTGACTCAGTGGATTGCATGTGGGCCTGAGAACCAAAGGTTCACCAGTTCGATTCCCATTCAGGGCACATGTCTGGCCTGCAAGCCAGTAGGGGGCATGTGAGAGGCAACCACACACTGATGTTTCTCACCCTCTCTTTCTCTTTCCCTTCCTCTCTCTCTAAAAATAAATAAACTCTAAAAAAATTTTTTTTAAAGAAGTTGCCTCCTCCATATTGCAGATTTGGAAACTGAGGCCCAGAGATGGCAGGTGACTCTCCTGAGGTCACTCAGAGAGGTATGGACTGGCAAGCCTCTCCAGGAGGCAAACCTGGAACTAGACCCAGCCCTCCTGACCTCCAGGTCAGCGATACCTCTGCAGGTCCTTGCTGCCTCCTTGCTTACTGGGGACCAGACGGCCATTGGAGGAACCCTGCCCCCTTGAGGCGGAGTCAGTGGTCCCTAGAGGCATCACCGTGGGTACTGGGGCCACGTGGTTGCATGTATTGGGTGCTGGCTGAGTGGTTCCTTTCTTTCCTGTTTTCCAGGGTCCTACGAGTGTGGGATCTGTGGCAAGAAGTACAAGTATTACAACTGTTTTCAGACCCACGTACGTGCACACCGAGGTGAGTGGTGTGTCCCTCGGGCGGAGTTTGGGGGCCATGCCTCCCTGTTCTCTACCTGTTTTTCTGCCAGGGCCCCACCTGGGTAACTCCGGAGGAGGAGAGGAGTATCCTCTTTTACATGGGAGAGTGCACAGGGGTAGGGGGCTGCAGGACATGCCACCAGGCTTCTGCCACCAAGGCTCCCTGCCTGCTCCACACAGGCCTGCTTCCTCCCAGAGTGCCTCAGTGCTGCCCAGTGTCATCTCATGTGCTCCCCATGACTGGCCTAGAGTGGGGGCAGGTGGCTGTGTCCATTCTAAAGATAAGGACACTGAAGCTGAGGGGACAGGAGGGCTGGCACCTGACCCTGCCTGAGCCTGGCCGACAGGGAGGAAAGGCTTTGGGTCAGGGCCTTAACTGGTGGTGGAGGGGCACAGGGAGGGACTGAGAGGCTCAGTTCTCTGCATTGTGAATTGGGGAGGGTGTCCTTATGTGCACTGTAGTGGGTTCATGTGCCCGGCCATTGGTTCAGCATCCTCACCTCCTTCTCATTCATTCTCCCTCTCTCCCCCTCCCTCTATCTCTCCTGCCCTCTCCTTCTCCCCCCCTCCCTCTCTCACAGACACTGAAGCCACCTCAGGGGAGGGAGCCTCCCAAGGCAGTGAGTATTTTCCCCTCCTTGTGGGTTTTGCGGGGGGCTGGGCCAGAGAGCCAGGGGTAGAAGGAGGAAACACTCATCCTCTCCCCTCCCCAGCAGGGCCCAGGTGGCCTCTGAGAGACATGTTGTTACAGTCTAGGCTCTGGGGCCTGAGGGTTCTTACGGAATTGCAGCACAGCACCTCAAAACAGCCTCCTCTAACGTGTGTTCCATGGCACACTCATTCTAGGGAAGCTAATAGGTGTTCTGTCGGTAAAGGGTTCGCTGGCCAAAACACCTGGGGAAACCTTGCATTCCAGTAAGATGAACATGTTTCTTGCTACAGACTTCCCAGGCCCCTGCACAGGTACCTCTAAGAGGTGCCCAGAATATGCAGCTTCTTCTGTTGTTTTGACTCCCCTCCATGGATTGGGCTCCATCGCTGATGTTAGGGAACTTCTGCTTCAATGAGTTATCTCTTAAGCACCCATGGGCACCAGTGAACTGAGGTGCAGTACCCCAGAGCCTGGGATGTGTGGGGCCTAGACATCTGGGGACAGTGTTCTCTCTGCTGCTCACAGGCCCTGCTTGCCCGCCCTCCAGATCTAAGCCCACAGGCCTGGTGAGCAGCCAGCCAGAGGGGTGCAGGCTGGGGTGGAGCTGTCCCCACCCAACAACCCTGAGCTCCGGCACCCAGCAGCTTCACACACTCCCAGGTGTGTCCCCACAGAAATGTGTGCTCCTGTCTACCCTGAGCTGTGAACGGGGATGTTCTCAGCAGCACTAGTTGTGACAGCTCCAAACAAGGGACCTCCCGAGCGAGCGCCCAGCTAGTTAAAGCGGTGAGTCAGCCGTGGCGTGTTCACATGAAGGACTGCAGTATGGCCATGAGGAGCAAAGACTTAGAGCCACGCACAGCAACGTGGATGACCCACCGACCACAGGAGCAAAGGCAGCCAGCACAAGAGTCGCTCCTCTGAGCTCTGTGTGCAGGAAGTGCAGAAATGGGACACGAAGTCACACTGCAAGAGTCAGAATCCTGGTCCCCTTCAGGAAGGGGCCTCTGGGTCCCAACAGCGGGGCTGGGCGCTGGGTCCACTGACTCCCCATGTTTTGGGTTTGCGAAAATGGAACAAACTGCACACTTAGGGTCTGTGCCCTTTCTGTGTCAGGGCCGGCACACTTTCATAGGGGACCACACACTGATCGTTCGTGACTTTGCAGCCACCAGACACCTCTGTCAAAACTGCTCGTTTCTGCCATGTTGCACAGATGGGAACTTCTGTGCTACGTGTTTGTTATACCGCCATAAAAACATTTCTTAAAATATAAATAAACATGACCTCCTCAAACAAAAAAATCCAAAGCAGGTGTCTGGGGCTCAAGCAGGACCTTAATTGCACTGGGTCCGAAGCACACCTGCTGAGGCGCTTTCCCATCTGCTTGCTTCAGGTTCTTACCCTCAAGGTAGGCAGGCAGGGCTGAGGCTCCTCTTCCATCATCTGGAGGAGAATCCGGGGCTCAAGTTGGCTGACAGCAGCCAGAGGGCCCACGTCTGGAAGGAGCGAAGGCCTGCCCCTCCTCCCGAGCCCCACCCCGCCCCAGCCGGGCCCCTGTCTCCTTCTTCAATAGCTCCCTTCTCTTCCAGCTCTCATGGTCTGCCTGTGGTCAGCCTCCCATCCCAAGATCTTCCCCATTTATCTTTCCTTTCTCGGCTATTCTGGGCCCCTCGCCTCTCTGGCAGCCCCTCAATGATGCGCTGTATTCCGTCTGACTTCCGTTGTTCCCACAGGCCCGCTGCCGGTTAAGGACTCTGTAGCCAGGGCTATTTTTAGTCCTTCCATCACTTCTCCCTTCCTTCCTGTGGCGTTTTCTCCCCGTGGCCAGTGTGCTTTATTTTATTCTCAGCGCTGCAACCCTGCCCTGACCCAGGCCAGCAGCGCCCACTCAGAAAGCCTGGCGTCCTCACACCCCAGCCTTGTTACAGGAGCCTGGCCGGAGAGTCCTGGAGCCAAAGGTTCCTGTTGAGGAGAGCACGTCCAGCCGGCCCGTGGTGCAGATGGGAGTACTGAGACCCAGAGAGGAGTCGTACCACTTGACGGGTGGAGGGGGGCACGGAAACCAGGTCTCACACCTTTAGTCTGGGAATCTTTCATTTCCTTGTTAGAAAAATCACCCAGATCCAGAGGCAGATGCAGAGGCATCTGCCCGTTTACCCGTCTCTCCGCCAACAAAAAAGACGAACTTCACGTCCACTTCTCTTGCTGCCGTCACATCGATTCCCTTAGCCTTGTACTCATTTATTCCTTATTACAACTCCGGGAGGTGAGGGGACAGTCGTCCCCCGTTTACAGAACAGAAAACCGTGGGTGGAGGGTAGGGAGCGTGTGGGTGTTCATTGTCCCTGTAAGCTGTGGAGTTGGGTTGGAGCTTGGGCAGCCTGCCTCCCAGAGTGGGTTTGCAGTGCTGTTTCCAGAGACACGCGGCTCTCCGGGAGTTCTGAGAATGTGGTTTCCCATTCTTTCTTTGGGGACAGCTCTCCTGTCCGCGTTCACTTCTGCCTTAGGTGGGTCTGGGAATGTGTTCCCTGTCCCTGTGAGACGTAGTGCCGTGGGATTCGACACTGCAGGCTGGGCAGGCGCTTCTCAGTGGCAGAAACCAGGGTTCCTGATTGATGAGAGGTAGTGGGCGTGGCCTGGCTGGCTGGAGAGGCTGTGTGGGCAGGGACGGACAAGGCAAGTGGGGCAGGCAGCTGCAGGGGGTGACCAGCACTGGCCAGTATGGGAGAGGCCGTTCAGGGACAGGGTCCCATCTGGAACCCGCAGACCCCAGGTGGCCTTGACTTCACCTCCTCTGTTCCCCAGGTGTCCAGAACCCAGAGAGGATTATGGTCCGGATGGGACTTCATGGGGGAGGTCATTGTCTAAGCTGCATTCCTGGCCAGGGAACTGGGCAGAAGCCTGAGCCAGGCTTGGAGTCCTGGAACCACCAGCCTGGACAAGGCCCCAGGATTCAGGGCATCCAGTACTCTCTCCTCCCCTCAAATTAGGGGGAAGAGGGAACACTGAATCCCAAGGTGGAGTGGCCCTGGCTGGCAGTTTGGGTGAGGTCAGGCAGGGCCCGGCCTTCCCTCTGTACCATCCCCTGGCTGTTTCAGGCGTGATGAGAGAGACTGGTAGGAGGGTGGCCCGCTGGACCCTGCCTGATCCCCCCACCCTTGGAGTGTCTCCCTGTGCCAAGACTGTGTGCACACCTCGCTCGGGGACCAGTCAGTCTCTGTGACCCTGGCACCTGGCACTTTCAGAGACTGCAGGTGCAGTGCACAAGGTGAGGAGATGACCGATGTCATCTGTGTCCCAAAGTTCAGCTACGCAAGGGCCAGAAACCTTCACACAGAATTGCCCGGTGTTACAGCTTTGGCAGGGAGGGGCCTCATCCGCTCCTGTACTTGGGTGTCAAGGAGCAGAAGAGGGGCCAAGGGGCTGGTGCCCCAGCCCAGGGGTGGAGTGTAGCTGGACAGAGAAGGGCCATGTGCTCTTGTTACATAACAAAAGGAGGGGCCAAAGGCGATATACTACTACCGAAAGGAACCCCCCAGGTTCGTTATGTCTGCCACCTTATAGGAAAGACATCTCTCAATGCCAGAGATTCGTGAAAAGGAAAGGAGATGTTTATTTAATGCTGTACAAACTTAAAGTAGTGACCTAATGTCTTCATCAAAATTTCAAAGTCCCTTAAAATACCCACAAACACACACACAATCTTTCCTTCCCCCTTTGTCCAGTCTGGGGTACCATATCTCAGGAAAAGAAATAGAAGTCCACAGCTCAGGCAGCCCCGGTTCTTCCCAGTAATCCATCCTCGGCTGGTAGGCCTCCCTTGGTTCCCAACACCATCAGCTGTGTCACCGGGATCTCTGCTAAAGCCAAGTGGTGGTTCCCCCTTCTAAAGTTGCGGGAGTCCCCACTCTGGCAAAGCCGCATGGTTCTCCTTTCTTTTGCCATAGCCACATGGTTCTCTGCAGTGCCACAGCCGAGTGGTCCTCTCTGCACAATGGCCTCGGGAGTCCCCCCTCTGACAAAGCCGTGTGGTTCTCTCTAATGTTTGCCGAGTCTCCGTTTAAATCTCCACACGGATCTTCCTCTGCAGCCCCATTTCCGACTCTTCCCACAATTGGCTACACCTGCCAGCACTCCCATATCCTTCCAGCTTTACTGGGCTGCCATCCTGAGTCTGGGCAGGCGTGACCTCATGTCATAGAGCCAATCTTCTCCAAGCTCCCACGCAGGCACTGTAACTCGGGGGGCCTGCCCCCCAGTTACATCTTGGGGGAGAAGCTACTTCCATTCCTCTGGCTCAGAGCATGGCCACAGCTATTTAACATATCTGTGTAACCAGTTAAAGGTTATAGATAGGTTAAATGACTACATCAGAGGTTAGCTGCAAAGCTGTTGCTATACAAAACAGCTCTCAATGGCCCTGCTCCATTTGTCCCTTCCCCCCAACCACAACTGTGCAGGGGAGGGGTAAGGACATCCTAATATTTCCTGGACACCCAGAGTTCTGAGCCCCATTCCAAATCCCTGTTTGGGGCCCCCCTCTTGGCTGCATCCTGTTACACCCTGACTCAGCCGAGGCTTAGAATTAAGTCACATGAATCCTGGCTGTTTCCAGCCCCAGTGTGTAGCCTGAGCAAGGTGCCCACCCTCCCTGTGCTGGGCATCCTTAGAAGGATTAGTGGCTGGGCCGTCCCTAGGTCAGCCCAAGGAGTGCACACGCAAGGTTTGTGCGAGCAAATGTTCGTGTTGCCAGTGTGCGGAGGACAACTTTGGGTGTGAGTCCAGCCTCTGGCTTTGGGTAGACCTACGGATTATCCAGACTCTGGCCCTGTGTCTGTTATCTATTGCTGTGTATTGCATTTCCCCCAAACATGATGACTTAAAGCAACAAACACTGATTATCGCCTGGTTTCTGTGGTCAGAATCTGGGAGTGGGTCCTCTGGTTCTGGGTCTTATGTAAGGCTGCAATCAAGGTGTCAGCCAGGGTCATGGTCAACTCTCAGATCTCAACCAGAGAGCAGCAGCTGCTTCCACACTCACTCATGCGGCTGTGGGCAGAGTAGGTCTTCCCCACGCTCTTGGACAGAGGGCCTCGGTCCCGACTGTTCACCGAGGCTGCCGGGTGGTCTCCATGGGGCAGCTCACGGCGCACCAGCTGGTGAGAGCGAGACTGTACGAGCCAGACGGAAGTCATGGTCTTCTGTAGCCTAATCTCAGAAGTGACATCCCTGGACAGAGAAGGGATGTCACTTTACTGCATTGTCTTCATTAGAAGAAAGCCACTTGGTCCTGCCCAGGCTCGAGGAGAAGGGAACATGCAGCGTGTGGACACCAGGAGACGGGTCCTTGGGAGTCCTCTCCGAAGCTGCCGGCCCCGGGCCTGCTTAGCTGTGGGGACAGCTACGGCCTGCCCTCAGGAGCTAAGCTCCCATAGGGTGGGATTGGGGGTTGGCTTCCCAGTCCCCTTGTGTAGAGGACCCCTAACATCCCCCAGAACTGATTCTCCATGGAGTCACCCATCGGGGCCAGTCTGAGCTAGTCCTTTCTTTGGTTCCTGAGGCCAGGTGAGCTGGCCCCAAAAATCCGACCCCAAGTGACTGAAGCCCTGGTAACCACATGTTCCCCACAGACAATTTCAGGTACACGTGTGACATCTGCGGGAAGAAGTACAAATACTACAGCTGTTTCCAGGAGCACCGAGACCTGCACGCAGTGGATGGTGAGTCATGGGAGTGAGTCACATAAAGAGAGCGCCCCAACACTGCCCAGGGCTGCTTATCTGACCCCCCTTCCCTCAGCCATCCCTCCCTCCTCCAACCCAGAGGAAGGTCATGCAGGGGTGAGACCATGAGGGCAGTGACCAACCCCTGAGGGTCCCAGGGGAGAAGAGGTGTCCGTCACCTTCCACATATATATACTTCTGATCAGGGTAACCCAAGCGAAATTGCCGGTTTTGTAGATTGAATCAGTCTAATACCCACCATTTCATATCAATTCATTATATGATTTCATATTGAGTATTCACATGCTCTGGTGAAATTAAACCAGTTTTTTAAAATGAATGATGATATTTTAGTGTCTTAGATTGTAGAGTTAGAAATTAGAACAATAAATTTAGGTAATTTGTTTTTAGAAACTTAAGAATCCTAGAAACAGGGTCTTGGACCTGGGAAGGCTCTTGGGGCCCTTCTGTAGCCCACCTCACAACCAGGCTCACTTCCTACTGGCTCATCCTTCCTCTTGCCTGCTTTTCCCTCTCCCCCTGATGTCTCCCTGGCCCCTCAGGTGGGTGGGTGCGGGCGATCAGACCTGGCAGACGGAACCGCCTGCCTGCCCCTGCCGGGGCGGGGGCTGGGAGGGCAGAGGTGTCCTGCCGTGGGAGGAAGAGGCGTGGAGGCACGGGCTACATCGTGGTTGGGATGCACCGCCTGTGGCCCCTGGGTTTCTGGGGCTTCCCTACGAGCCAGGGCAGCTCTCCTAGGCCCCAAAGGCAAGCTCACCTGGACGGGGGCTAGGAGCAGTGGGCAGAGGCACCTGTAGGTGGGCAGGGACTAACAGGGCTCCTGTTTGCTTTCCTTCTGTGGCTGCTGCCTCCCGCCCGGACTCAGTGTTCAGTGTGGAAGGGGCCCCCGAGAACCGGGCAGGTAAGTACTTGGTGGCTGGCCACCTCTCTGGTCCCCAGCTGGGCTCCTGAGACCTGGTCACTGGGCGCTAAGGGCCGTGTGTTCCCCCACAGATCCCTTCGAACAAGGTGTCGTGGCCACTGAAGAGGTGAAGGAGGAACCCCCGGAACCATTCCAGAAAATCGGGCCAAGTATGCGGGCCTCTCCTTGGGGCGGGGGCAGGGTGGGGACACAGGAGGGGGCTGGCCGAGGGTGGCAAGGTGAGCTCCGCTGCTGGAAGAGGGTGGCGTTGCTCATCTGGCAGCAACGTCTCTGGCCGGCGAGCCACTGGCCTTCTTGTACCTCACTTTGCCCACTTGTCAAATGGGTCAGTCAGTGTTAGGATTTAGCTTTTGAGAAGCGGCAGGACAGCACAGGGTCAAGGTCAGGACAGTGAAGGTAGCACATGCTTGGTGCCCTGGCAATCTGTTAGCCGTCCTGAGCCTCGGCTCCTCACCTGTGGCATGAGGATGACATGTCCCCACAGGTTTGTTGGGGGATTAAATGAGATCGTGGATATCAATCACCTGTTAATTAGCACAGTGCCTGGTACATAATAGGTGCTCGGAAAATAACTCATTGTTGTCATCTGAAGGGGTTTATCAGCCAGTGAAGCTGTCCAGAGGAACTAGAGGCAGATGCTCTATCCTTGTCCCAATAAACCTCTGAGGGCAGGAGCCAGGCACATGACCTGCCTGTTCCCAGCACACTTGTATTGAGTGTTGTGGGGACGCAGCAGTGAGCAAGACAGACCTGGCCCTCCCTTTGGGTGATGCACGCAAGGAGGAGGCCATAGGTCAGGAAGAATAGTTACTGCGTGTCCAGAAGCACAGGGGGCTGCGGGTGCCAGGAGTACCTGTCCTGCCTTGGGAATCCAGGAGGCTTCCGTGTGGGAACCAGGCTGGGAAATGAGCCCCTGCATCCCACCCGAAGGCAGGAGGGCAGCACTTTTCTGGGAATTGAAAGGCAAATTGATTCTTTTTTTCTTTTTTTAAGATTTGATTTACTTTTTAGAGAGGGGAAGGGAGGGAGAAAGGAAGAGAAACATACATTAAATGTGTAGTTGCCTTTTGCATGCTCCCTACTGGCAGCCTGGCCTGAAACCCAGGCCTGTACCCTAGACTGGGAATCAAACCCGAGACTCTTTGGTTCACAGGCTGGTGCTCAGTCCACTGAGCCACACCGGCCTGGGACGGGCAAGTTGATTCTGAGTTCAGGTTGTAGAAAGCCTCGAATGCTGGACAGTTATCTAGACTCAATCCTGAGTAGAACGAGCTGACCCGGGAAGAGCGCACTAAATGGGAAAGGGATGGGATCTGATTTGCGTTTTTGGAAGACCGTTTGGGGATGATGGAGAGCATCTCACATGTGATCTCATCTGGCCCAGTCCTTCAGAAATGTACATTCTTGCTTCTTCCTCTCTGTATGTCCTATGCCTCTCTGCCCTGTGAAAGACCTTTATTGACTCTGCCTTATCACGGTAAGGATTAAGGCAGCTTGTGAAAACACACACACACACACACACACACACACACACACACGGAATGAAAGGACGTGGAACTCTGATGGAAGAGAAATCGAGGTAGCACAACAGGGAAGCCCGAGATGCACCTCGGGGTGGAGCTTGGTCCCAGGCCCTTGGAAGGCACTGGCCGGGTCCCTGAATTCTTTTTTATTTTCTTTGTTGTTGTTGTTGCTGCTGCTATTACAGTTGTCCCCACTTTCCCACTTTTCCCCCTTTGCCCACCTCCACCCAGCCCGACCCCCTCAGGCAGCCCCCACCCATTGCCCATGTCCTGGGTCATGCATATGTGTTCTTTTTCTCTCCCTTCCCCTTCTGTCATCCGGCTCCCCCTACCCCAGCTCCGCTCCGACAGCTGTCAGTCTGCTCCATGTATCTGTGCCTCCTGTTCCTCTTTCCTCATAGGGGATGACTCTGCTTGCTTTTTACTCTTAAAGCACTCAGGAACCTGCAGATGTGATAATATCTGTAAAGTGATTAGCACACTGCTTGTGATATGCATAGTAAACATTCAATAAACAGTAACATTAAAATTATCTTGAAGACAAAGAGAATGAGGAAATCCTCAACACAAAAACTGCCAGGAGGTAGACTGTGAGAACACCCTGATGTGCATCAGACACATCCTGTGACGGACAGTTGTAGACAGGTCCAGGACAGGGAGCCTCAGCCCAGCACTGCCTGTCCATTCCTCATCTAGCGCTGTAATCGTGGACATCAGCTTCGGAGTCCAGCAGGCTCCGGTTCGAATGCTGGCACCGCCAGTTCACTAGCTGCTTACACTCTCTGAGTGTCCTGTGACCGATCTGTAAGTTGGGCACAAGAACGTCCGTCCGTTCTGCAGGACGAGTGCCTGCAATGTCAGCCAGCTCCTGGCTCGTGTTCGGGACATCACGAGGGAGCGGCACTGCCAAGAGATAGAGGAGAACGGGAGCTTTAGAACCATCCCAGACGTGAATCCCAGCTTACTACACCTAATCCCCGGTGACATCCTGCACGTTCTGTAATCGCTCTGATCCACCATTTCCTGAATTCAGAGACGGGGTGATGACAATAAAACACCCCTCAGGATCGTCATGGAGATGAGCTGAGATTATGTTTATAAAGGAATTAGTCCGTGATGCTTACATGGAAGCATTAAATAAGTGGCACCTATTAATTACCCTGAAAAGCACAGAACAAGATGAAACTTGTTCTGTATGTCGGTAACTAAGCCTTACAGACAACCCATGCTAGGGTCTGGGAGGGATTATCACCGACAATGTGGAGTAGGAAATGGCGTTGAGAAAATTAAGCTTGGTGCTATGGAAGTGAGGCTGCTAGAATAGTGTGAGGCCGTCCCTTGTTGCCACTCAGGAGCTGCGTTGCGAGATAAGAATGCTGCGTCCTGGGTGCCTGCCTGCCACTTTTTTAAGTAGGCCAATGCCACAGAACTATAAAAATAACGTGTGGAATAGGAGGAGCCAGTAGAGGGGCCGTACACTGTGCCAGGACTAATTGCCACAAGTAGCAGTTACAGGTGGGGGAAGAGGAAAACAACCTGGTCGCAGTGCGTGCTGGGAAGTATGCCTTCCGTGTTCACAGCAGCTGAACAAATTAGAGAATTAGGGACTTGAGGAGGAAGCCCAAGGCATGAAGGAGCAGAGGAGTCCTGCCAGAAGGAGCTGGTCTAAGGGGTCCTGTGTGGCAGCTTGCTGTCCAGCTGCAGATCTGCGAATTGTCACCGCGATGGTCTACCATGATAATGGGAAGATTCAGAGCAGCTTCATGTCTACTGACACAGAGTAAGTCTGGATTCGTGTATAGGTTACTCAATTTTTGCATGTGGATCCGGAAGACTCACTTGAAAAATAAATTTAAAAAAAAAACAAGCCATGGGAACTAGGAAATTCCACGTAACAAGACAAAGAGAACTTAGGAGACTCGGGGGAAGACCACACCTCTGAAAATGGTCTGCCACAAAATCTGGAAGAAAATTCGGTTTGACGGCCCCAGTGGATTCTATGCCCTGTCTTAGTCCACTTGGGCTGCCTTGACAGTGGGTGGCTTAACAGCAATTTACTTTCTCAGAGTTCTGGAGGCTGGTAGTCCAATATCAGGGTGCCAGTTACGGTTGGGTTCTGTTGAGATCACTCTTTGGCCAAATACCATCACATTGGGAGGTAGGGCATCAGCATCTGAATTTATGGGGGACACCATTCAGCCCATAGCATGAACCCTGTGAAAAAGGAGCCTGGAGTTGTGTGGCAAAAAAGCAACAGGAAGACAAAAAGGCAGAAGGAGGCATGAGATGAGGAAAGATTGCAGAGAAGCTGAATATACAAGAACAGGACTAAGACCTCATTGTAGGGAGTAAAGAGAAGAGTCGACCTACAGAGATGGAATTGATGATGTGAAGGGCAGATGTGAACAGATGAGATGGTGAGGAGAAATCATGATAAATACGGAGAATGGCGAAGCAGTTCCAGGATTGCTGGCGATGCACCAGGGGGACAGAAGCAGTACTTCATAGATACATTAGAAGAAAATTTGCTCCTCTGAAGGAAGGTCTATGTATGTAGATTTAAGGGTTCATCATAGGTCAGGCAGAGGGAATGTAAAGAGACCTGTAACGAAACAGATTTTGGTGACTTTTCAAAACTATAAATATAAAGGAAAAAAGTATGTGGCCATTTAGAAATTTAAAAAAGCAAGTTACATACAAATGAATTCACAATGGATATGCCTCAGTCTTCTCTGCATTACGAAATGGCAAAGGTAATGAAATAGTTTTTTTGTTTTTTGTTTTTGTAATGGAATAGTTTTGAAGGGAAAAGGTTGTGATCTAAGAATTTTATATCTAGACAAATTGTGATTTGTGTGTAAAGAAAAAAAGCCAGGACTCAAAAACATTCTGTATCTCCTGTGTACTGATCTTCAAGAAATTATTTGAAGTTATGCTCCAGGGAACTGAGTGGTAGAGCACACTTAAGGGCTCAATTATGAAGAAATAATTCACAGTACAAGAGCACTTGTGGTGAATACCAAAGCCAGGTAAACCAGAAGTAAGTTTAAAATATTGCAGATCTGATTGTCAAATTGAGTGCAAAAGGCAAAGCTTATTCTGAACTATTAAAAGGGAGTTCTAAAAATGCAAGAAGGGAGAAACGCTGAGGGATCCAGGAGAGGTTGGTTAAAGCAGTCCTCCTCAGAGTGTGGTCCCCAGAGCGCGGTCCCCAGAGTGCAGCCTCCGAGTCTCCTGGAAGCTTACTCACAACGGGAATTCCCAGGGCCCACGCCAGACCTGTGGAATCAGAAACTCAGGCTGGGGCCCAGCGATCTGTGTCATGTAGCCGTCTCTCTGGGTGATTCTTATACATGCTACAGTTCAAGAAGCATGCAGTTAAACTCCCGTTCTCAATGGTAAGAGACGTGAGCATATCATTTCCTGCGTGATTGCAGCATTTAGGGAAACATTTGTACTGTCCGAGACCATGTATTGGAGAATAATGGAAAGGCAAAGAAAAGAGTTTATGCATCAAACAACGAAAACTTCGAGGAGACAAACCAGAAGGGTAGAGCATAAAGGAAAAAAATCATAAAACAAGTGGAACCAAGTCAGTTATGGCGAGAAAAGGAAATGGCATGCTCTTCTGTATTAAGAAGACAAAGATTCTCAGGTTAATTTAAAATGATCCAGTTATTACTGGCTTATTAGAGGCATACCTAGTTAATTCATTATCTTTTCTCTTTCTAAGGAAACTCATTGGTGCTTCCTTAACTAAGTCAAATTCCCTGGTAGAATTTCTTAGCACTGGACATGTCTCCTTTAAGAGCACCCAGCATGGTGGCAAGCTTTACATTTGTACGATCATTTCATGTTTGCTGTCTCCTTCTCCAGACTGTAAGCACCTTGACGGCAGGAACCATGACTCTTTTTGCTCAACACTTTTTGCCAGCATTTAGCAGAGTACCATTTAATGAACGGAAGGACAGGGACATCCAGGGAGATGTCTTTGGGCACCTGCAAACACGTAGAAAGGAGGATCTGACAGTCATTACCAAGAGTTAATAACATTCATGCCAGGCAAACTAACAGAACTGTATAATTACGTATTAGAGCAGTGATTCTCAAACTTTCCCATGCATCAGAATTTTCCAAGGGGGTCTATTCAGACACAGGTTGCTGGAGCCCATCCCTGGAGTTTTTCTGTCGGTGCATCTCGGTCAAGTCCTAAGAATTAGCATTTGTAACAGGGTCCCAGGTGGTGATGGTGCTGCTGGCCCGGGGACCTCACTGTGAGTGAGAAGCACTGTGCCAGAGAACAGGGTGATGTAAATGAGAGAGGGTCGTTCGCAGTGAGGACTGGGGTCGCCTGAGTAGGCAAAGAAGCTTCAAAGCTTCTATATTGAGAGAGAAAAACCATAAACAGAATTAAGAAGCCAATTTGAGCAAAAATACTTACAACTAACATACGGAATGTTGGTATCCTAACCTCCAGAGTTCTTAGCGATTTAAAAAAGGTTAGTATACCCATAGAAACATTATGGCAGACACAGAGAAGTCATGAACGAAAAACTGCAATTAGACATGAGAAAGAGTCAATTTCCATACAACTCAAAGAGGTGGAAAATAAAACCAGCGGTGCGTTGTGGTTTCCCCTATCAGGCACAGTTTAAGAAGATAATAATACTTAACACTCGCTACAGTGTATGGAAACAGTCATTTTCACATCTTTCTGATTAAGACAAAAATTGGCCCAACCTTTTGACAGGTGGTTGGTGCTGTGGTTATCAAAAGCCTTAAAAAAAATACATAGCCCTTAATTTATCCCATGGAAATAATGTGCAAAGATTATGCACACTAATCTTTATCTCACAATGATATGCAAAAATAATGAGCAAATGTGCAAAGACTTCTACAAGGATGTGGCTCACAGCATTTTTTTTTTATATATAAGGGAAATTTTTTTGAAACAATCTAAATGTCCCATGGTGCGGGAGGCTAGTACAGCAGATTCTGAAGTCCACTGGGAACCGTGCAGCCAATGAATGCAGTGGAGATCGAAGTTTATTGATTGAGCAAGATGTCCACAAAGTATTGTCGATTGAATGCGCCAGGTTACAAAGTGGATATAGATCAGGGCTGCTGATTCCAGGCCCGCAGGAGCCGGACAGGTGATGTCAGTGTAATGGGAGAGAGGGTGGGGTCCGGGGTAGGTTGCAAGGTGCACGTGTACCCAAGGGGTAGCTGCTGCTCTTGGTTCGGGGATTGTAGATGATTGAAATTTCTCTTATTTTTTAAATTTTGTATTTATCAGTATTTTATAATTTTCCCCCAGTGAACAATATTACATCAGAAATTTTTAAGAAGAAAGAAGTTAGGCAGACCCAAAAGAGAGGTAAAAATGAAGTCTGGTGGGACCTGAGAGGAAGAAGTGGCCTCTTCTGCTGG